>JAOXYD010103480.1:0-11667 GCA_028565735.1 Pinacopodium congolense | reverse complement strand
CCTTTTATAGATACTCATGGAGTTGGAGGAAAATCCTCAAAACCAGAGAGTTCTTTATCCAAAAATTTAAATTTAGGTTTGGTAATGGTGAGGAAGTCTTCCTTTGGCATGATCCTTGTCACTCAACCAAAATCCACCTGAAACCTTCTCTCATAGAATCATTGATGACTCTGGTTTTGATAAGCAGAACAAGGTTTCAAGTATAATCTCTGAAAATGGTTAGAACTAGCCCCCAGTTAACTACCTTGAACTTATGGAGCTTAAATAGATTCCAATTCCATACCTTCCTCAGCCTAGGAGAGTAGATTGATTTGAATGGGATGGTAGCTCTAAAACATTTTCAAATAAAGAAGCTTATAAGTTCCTTAGGCCCTGACCAACAATCTACCTTGGATAAATTGTCTGGTCCAGCAACATTATTCCCATCATCAAGCTCCTATAGAGAGGTCTAATATATTTGAGTCTTTGGATGCTTTTGACCATTTAGGAAACCCCCTTATGCTACGAAATAGGAACACAATCTCTTAAGCTAAGTTGTTTTAATTGCACGCCTAGTGTATGTCTATTGGGTTTTTTAGGTTTCCTTGCTTGGCTTCTTTTCTTTTCTTTCTAATCTAGACTTCAGCCCTTGGGTTATTTACAAGCCAAGTCTAAGGTCTTACCTCATGGTTTGTACACCCTGTTACCCATACCTAGTGAACCATGGATTGATCTCTCTATAGACTTTGTATTAGGATTGTGTAGGTCAAAACGGGGTAATGATTTAGTATTTGTTGTTGTTGCATGGTATGTCAAGAAGCATAATTTTCGATCATGATACAAAGTTCTTGAGCTACTTTTAGCTAGTGGGAATCAAAGGGAGGGATAAGAAATGTGTAGGCATTATTACAAAAAAAAATTGGTTTTGCCATCTTGCTCAAGGTGGTCTTTTCTCTTGTTGTGGGGGAGGTAGGGAATGGAGATTTGTTTAATATCCATAAGCTTAGGAGAGTTTGTTGTCGGCCAGCTCCAGCTATTATTGTGAACAATACTAGTGACTTTACTATAGCTATGTAACCCATAATCATATATAATATGATGGAAGAAGGTGTTTTAAAGAATGCCAATAGGATGTCAGGTGTCAGACTAAAGAAAAACATATGCTCCATTCCTAATGTGAAATCTAAAAATTGGCATGAAGGTGTCTCTGATTTTCAAGTTCTTTTAAAGCTCCAAGAGTCCTTAAAGGGAGTAATACGAAAAGCTTTTATTTAGTAGAATGATATTGTGGACCCACTGTCCAAATGGCTTTAGCATTTGAGAAAAGAAGCCAAATCCTCTTAGTTAAAAGGACTTTGTTCCTAGGTTTCAAAAGTTTGATGACTAAGCCTCCCTCAGATTTAGAACCGACTTCCTCCCATTTAACTTTGGCCAAGGGTGGAGTTGCATATCCAAAAAAAAAATTCTCACCTTCTTTGCAACCTCTTTAATTACCCCTGTAGCTAACAAGGAAAAGGGAGGACTAGTAAACATGGAACAAATGGAGGACAAAATTAACCACAAAATTAACCACTTTGAGACAACTAACAAAGGATAAAGATTTATTGGTCCAAGTGGAAACTCTATGTTCAATTTTTTCTAAAGGAGGAGAGCAATCTGCTTTGCTGAGCTTGGAGAAAATAAGGGGGAGACCTAAGTATTTTGATATGGAGAGAGCCTACGAAGAAACCTGATAGCCCCTGATTAAGGTTGTAAGGTTAGGAGAAGAAGGAGCAACAAAAGCTTGACTTTTAATAAGGTTCATAGGAAGCCTTGATAGGGAGCAGAAAAGTGTTAATGCTTGAAAGATAGTATGAATAGAAGGAGAGTCAATTCTATATAAAAAAAAGGAGAAGGTCATTAACAAAGCAAAGGTGATAGAGTTTGAGCTTATCACATTTCCAGTGATCGAAGAAGTTAGAGTGAGAGGAAGTATGGAAATGGATGATTTGTTAAAAGGCTTCGATGCAAATAATGAACAAGTAAGGAAACAGTGGGTCTCCTTACCTTAGTCCATAAGAAGGTTTAAAGCATTGGGTAGGTTCTCCATTAACAAAGAGAGCCACAGAAGAAGTGGAAATACCTTTTTTGATCCAGTGGATAAAAGGGGAAGGAAAGGACATCACTTTGAGGGATTAAAGAACAATTTCCCATTGAGTGGAGACATAGGCTTTCCTAAGGTCTATCTTGAAGGTACATCTGCTATGACCATTGTAAAGATTATAGTTATGAAGGATTTCTTGCACAAGGAGGATATTATCACCTATCCTTCTACCTTTGATAAAGGCTTATTGGTTGGCACTAATAAGATAAAAGAGGATAGGCTTGATTTGAAGAAGTTTAGAAATGACTTTGTAAAGAATATTAAAGCAGGAAATAAGTATAATGTCTAAGGCTGAGGAGGGTAGGGAGTTTTGGGAACAAGGGTGATAAAAGTGGCCATTACCTCCTTCATTAACTTCCCAAGAGTAAAGAAATCTAGGACAACAGAAGTAAGACGGTCTTCCTAGGAGGTACCAAGTTTGTCTAAAGAAAATCCCATTTAACCCATTAGGCACTAGAGCTTTGGAAGGATGAAAAATAAAAAAGGCTTGTTTTATTTTAGAGGTAGAGAAGGGGCACAAAGCCACTGAACTAAGGGGGAGTTGGCACTTTACATATCTTCTCATATTACTGAAACTTGATAGAGAGGGGCACTCTTTTCCATAGAATTTTTAAAGAGCTTGAAAATGTACTATTTGATATAACAGATCCTCCATCACCTTAATTATGGACCATAAAAATTCCTTGTTTTCCCAGCCATTTAACAAAAAGGGAATGGTGGAAGAATTTAGTTTTTTTTCTCTCTTTTAATTAGGTGACCCTAGATTTTTTTTAATAAAAAGATTCTTGGAAGTAGAGCGTGTAGAAGTAATCTAAAAGAGCCTACTTTTCGGTTTACTTAAGGGAAGCAGAAGGGGCCATGAACTAGATAATTGGACTGAAAAGAGATGGTTTTTGGCTGAGAGAACTTCGAGATCAACATAACTGACTTCCCTTCTATTCAAAGATTTGAGAGAGACTTTGATAAACTAGTCTAAATCTATTCTTAATTTTTACGGTTGTTCAGATTTAGTGTTTTAGGAATTGCATCAATTGTTTAAAGGAAATCCTTTTGTGGAATTCTTTAAAGACTTGGTTTTCATTTAAGCAGGTACTAGTAACGATCAAAATCATTCCTTATCACCCCCATTCCTTCCTAAATTTTGTGTGTTTGGCAAAAAAAATCTTCTGAGTCATTAGTTCACTTCTTGCACAATATTGATGATCTTTTATTCAAGGCAAACATATAGGTGACAATATCCTTCTTGCTTAGGAGACCGTCTACAATTACCACCTAGATAATGTTCATGCTCGAGGTGCTTTCAAAATTGATATAAAGAAGACCTATGATTCCTTACAGTGGCATTTGATTGTCCATATCCTTTGAGTTATGGGGTTCCTAGATTTATTCATTCACTGGATTCGGGAATGTATCTCAACTTCCAACTTGTCTATTCTTGTTAATGGGGAACTTACCCCATTCTTCAAACCCCATTGAGGTATGAGACAAAGGGACCCGTTGTCCCCTTACCTTTTCATCATTGGTAGTATTACTAAGGATTAGGAGAAGTAGTTGCGTTGCTTAAGTCTGGTACCTTCAATAACTCTCATCATGCTAAGGTCATTTGGAAGTAGGTATGCACTTAGAAGTGTGTTGGTGGCCTTAGCATTCGGCTCCTTAAACCTTGGAACATGCCTCTCCTTGCCAAGCAAATTTGGATCCTCTTCTCTAATAAGGAAGCATTATAGGTCAAATGGGTGCATAGTGTGATCCTCAAATCCAATAATTTTTGGGCATATGTTCCCTCCCACAAGGATTCATGGAGCTCGAGGAAAATTCTTAAGGCCAGGGACTCCTTCATTACTAAATTTCAGATTAATATTGGTGATGGGCTAGCTACAAACCTCTGGACTGATCCTTCATATCCTGTAGGTATTCTCCTCCATACTTTCTCTTCTCGACTTCCCTATGATTTGAGTCTTCCTTAGGCCTGCAAGGCTACCAATATCATCCATAATGGTGGTTGGCGGTGGCCTAAAGCTAATTCCCCTTATCTGTTTGAGTTAAAGCATATTCCCATCCTTGATGCTCCTAATCTTCATCATTGCTTAGAATGGGTTAGCTCTTCTAAATCCTTTTCCAATGCTAAGGCTTATAAGTTTCTTCATCCTACTGCTGGGTCCTTCCCTAGTTTCCAGGTGGTTTGGTCTAAATTTCGGCTTCCCCATCATAGCTTTCTTCTCTAGTTTGCCTTTAAAATGAAACTAAATACTCGTGATAGGCTCAAATTTGACTACTGCCCTAACTTCTGCATTCTTTGAATGGTAAAGGCAAAGTGCCATGATCACGTATTCTTCTCATGTATCTTTGGTACTCAGATTTGGGCTAACTTACTCATCAAATGTGGCATCTCTTGGAACCTTATGTCCTTACCCTCTACTTGGTCATGCTTAACCAGATTTTTCCCAGGAAATTTACGGAGGCTGCTCTTATCTCTATTATGGTTACCTCTCGTGTTTATATGATTTGGAAAGAGAGGAACAACAGAATTTTCAATGACACTCTTTCTTCTCCTTAACAACTGGAATCCTCTATTTTCCAGCTTGTTCGAGGCATTTTCCTATCCAAAGTGCCAGACTCTGCTAATTTTATCAATCATAAGATACGACTTGCTTGGAATATGTGATGCTATAATTGTTTTGCCTTGTAGGTTTGCCTTTCTCTAGTCTAGGCAGTGTATGGGGGCTTGGTAGGATATTTCCCCTCCCTTGTGTAGCATCAAGATGTTTCCCTCAACCATCTGCCTTGTCGTAATGAGCCTAGCCTTATTGATGATTATAAGGATTCCAATGCTAATGAGATGGAGTCTTTCCTTCTGTCCTGGCCCTGTCCCGAGCTGGTCTCTGCCTTGCCTCACAATCTAGTTGGTCTTTCTTTTTTGGTTTAGCCTTCTCCATCCCTTGGCGGTGCCCAGGGGTTGGATTCTTCCAATCCATCCAAGCTGTTGAGGCTTAAGGCTCCCAAGAAAAGATCTCACCCCCCTCTTTATAGGATTGCCAAAGAGAAGGTTGCCAAGAAGGCCAAGCAGACCCAGCAGTCCCTTGGCCCTGTAGACCTAGTTGGCTTGGGCTGATCCATCCCCCTGGCTGCTTTTAACCATTTCAAGATGCCTTCATGTATCCGAGGTTGAGTTCTCCTTCATTGGATCTGGCTTTTGGTGTTGGGTTTTCTATTTAGAGTTTGTTGTTTTTGCTGTTAGCCTTTTGGCTTATTAGTTTGTCTTTTAGTTCCTTGTTTAGGGATTGTAATATTTTTTTGCCATTTTGGCTTGGTTTCCTATTTTTTCTTATACAATCCTTTTTCTTCCTTAATTAATTCATGCTTTTCTTTAAAAAAAATAATTTGGAACTTAAAGTATAGATAAGAGAATACCTTCAAGATAATGCATCAGCAACCACATTCTCTTTACCTTGTTTATATTTGATCATATAAGGGAACGTGTTAATGAATTCCATCCACTTGGCATGCTTCTTATGCAACTTCCCTTTTCCTTTAAAATGCTTCAAGGACTCATGATCAGTATCTATGGCAAATTCTTTAGGCCATAGGTAAACAACCATAAACCAAAATAGCATCAAAATAAACAACCATAAATCTGCTAATGAAAGCATGCAAAACATGGTTCATTAATCTTATAAATGTGCTAGGTGCATTAGTTAAACCAAATGCTATAACTAACCTATCATATAAACCATTTTTTGTTTTAAAGGCTGTTTTCCACTCATCTCCCTTATGCATTCTGATTTGATGATATCTACTCTTCAAATCAATTTTAGAAAACACATAAGAACCATGCAATTCATTAAGCATATAATCTAATCTAGGAATGGGATGTCTATAATTTATAATGACTGTATTGATGGCTCAGAAATCAATACACTTCCTCTATGTCCCATCCTTTTTAGACATCAGTAACATTGGAACAGTACATGAACTCATGCTTTCCCTTACATATCTCTTAGGCTTGAGTCGCTCCACTTGCCGTTGAAGTTTCTTTGTTTCCTCATGATTACTTATATAGGTTGGTTGACTCGGAATTGAAGCACCAGGTATGAAATCAATTTGGTGTTCTATTCCCCAAATTGGTGGCAAACCACTTGGAACTTCCTTAAGAAACATTTCACAAAAATCCTACAAAAGAGAAGCTAAAACACTTGGCAAAGAAGAATTAATGTCGTTAGTATTGATCAGTGCTTATTTGTATAAAAGTATAAAACTATTTATAATAAAAAACTTTCTTGACAACACTTTCTTTTGCAAAAGAAACTCTATTGTTTTTTCTCCTTCTCTTTTGCATTACTGGCTCCTTTTTCATTGTTGTTTTCATATTTTCTCACTTATGACTCTCTTGCACTCCTTTCTTTCCATTACACTCAATTTCACACTTCTTTCTTTACACTCTCTTTTTCAATTTTCATCTAATCCTCACAAACTTGTTGAGGTGTTAATGGTATAAGAGTGATTGATTTTCCCTTTATTGAAAAAGACTACTAATTTTTGAACCCATCGTGCATCACATGTCAATCAAATTGCCAAGGTCTGCCAAAAACAATATGACCAGCTTGCATAGGCACCTCACACACAAAACCTCATCATGATATTTGCCAATATAAAATGAAACCAAAACCTACTTTTCCACCTTGACTTCTCCACTACCATTTAACAATTGAAGAGTATATGGCCTAGGATGCTTAGTGATAGGCAAATTCAATTTTGATACCATCATCTCACTAGCTACATTAATGCAAATTCCTCCTTTTATGATCATGCAACACACCTTTCCGTGAATATGACATCGAGTGTGAGATATGCATATATAATGCTCGCCTTGTGACTAAGGGCTCTTCCTCCACTGGATATTGTCCTCCATCACTATCAACATCATTTGGTGGTAATTCACCATCAGGTTCACTCTCAGACTCAATGTCTCCATTTCCCATGAAGATCATGGTATGTTAATTTGGACACTATAATGCAATATGCCCCCTGCACAAATACTTAAAACACTTAATATCTCTATTTCTAGTTTGGAAATTAGAATTACCTTTCTCCTTGCTAGAGCTCACATCCTTGTTCTTGGAAGACTCAAATTTAGGCATGTTGTCACCCTTGGAATTATAGTATGCCATCTCCTCATTTTTACTCTAATTTGATTTCTAAGGGAAACTAGCACTTGAATTCTGCCTAACTCACATGGAACCCTTCCTTTTAAGTTGTTTCTCCACCTTCATGGCCATATGAACCATGTCCTCAAGCTCCACGTAATTTTGTAGCTTAGCCACATTAGCTATATCTTTGTTCAGCCCATATAAAAATTGTGCCATCTCCTCAACATTTACTCTAATCATGGCAATCTCTATCTCTTTATGGTAATCCTCAACATTTTAGATGCCTTGAGTGAGTCCTTGAAACTTTTGATATAATTCCCTATTAGATTGGGAATGAATCTCTTTCTCAACATAGTCTTTATTTCTACCCATGTACGGGTCTCTCATGGTTTCTTCTTCTAGCTGAAACAATCTGATCCCACCAAATAATTGAGTTGTCGGTGAATTCAACAGCTATAAGCTTGACTTTATTCTCTTCAGAATAGTTATGACTATCAAAGACTAACTCCACTTTCTTTTCCCACTCTAAATAGGTTCAGGATCATTTTTCCCTTGAAATAATGGAATGTTCATTGATGCTTCCCAAGTCATGGTCATATGCATCATGTCTTCCACCAAATCTCATTACACCTATATTATTATTAAATCTATCTAATAAGTCACCATCATCCAAATCAGCATCATCTACTCTATTTTCATCATAAGACTCATTGTCATCATGTCTTTCTTTCCTTCTAGTATTAGGAACATCATGAACTCTCCCTCTTTGCAAATATGCAATTTCAGCATCTTGTCTATCCATTCTATCCCTTTCTTGAAACATAATAGTAATGCGCTCAAGTTGTTGTTGCATTGATTTAATCATGGAGTTGTCACTATTGTCTCTTTTACCAAGAACACCCTTATCCTTGGATGCCACGATGTAAATCTACAAGAAAAATTTGAAAAAATACCTCATCAACACTCCCTCACGTGTTTGTCTCAAATTATTGTCAATCAATGCTTATGTTTACTCCTACCTTTTACTACTCAAACTCACTCTTTAGGCTCTTTAAATAACTAACCAAACAAAACCAACAAAAATTAACCTTAAGCACCAAATGCAGGAAAATTTAAAAAATCTGTAAATTTAGAATGATTGATAAGAGATTAGAAAACAAAGTAGGAATGATAAACCAATAATAGGTGTTCACTTAGTATGATAGTGACTATTGTGCTCGAGGAACAAAAGAATCTAATCTTGTTATGTTTGGAAAATGAAACGCATAAAATTAATCTAATCAATTTTCAAGTGTCCAAGTTTCATAAAAGCTTACCAGATGTTGATTTGCACCTTTCTTTCTTGATCTTTTTTATTTTCTTTTGCAATCAGAATATAATGACTTGAGTAGGAATCTGCATATCTCAATTACTTAGAAAATTCATATGATCTAAAATCTAGCAGCGCAAAATTACTCAACAAGACAAATAATAGATGTTTGAACACAACAATTAAAGATATAAAAGAGTTAGAACACGAATAGATGCTTAGGGAGATGAAGAGTCACAAAAAACAAAGAACAAAAATCTATAAAATCTATAAAAAAAAAAGAATCTAGCTAGAAAATCAAGATCTAACAACAGGAAAATGAAAAGACACTAATGAAAAAGAGCACTAATCTTCAAAATTTGCCCAGAAAAATGAATATGACCAAAAAATGAAGATCTAACACAAGGAAAAAGAAAAAGAAACAAACGAACAAGAACAAAAATCTACAAAATCTGCCTAAAAAAATGAATCTGAGAAAAAAATGAAGTAACAAGAGGAAAATAAAAAGACCCAAGTGAATAAGAACACAAATCTACAAAATCTACCTAAAAAAATGGATCTGAAAAAAAAATGAAGATTAAACAAGAGGAAAATGAAAAGACACAAATGAACAAGAACACACATCTATAAAATCTGCCCAAAAAAATGAATTTGCCCAAAAAAAGAAGATCTAACAAGAGGAAAATGAAATGTCATAAATGAACAAGAACACAAATCTGCAAAATCTACCTAAAAAAAGAATCTAATCAAAAAATGAAGCTCTAACAAGAAGAAAATGAAAAGACCCAATTGAACAAGAACTCAAATCTACAAAATCTATCCAAAAAATTGAATCTAACTAGAAAATGAAGATCTAACAAGATGAAAATGAAAAAAAAAACCAAATTAATAAGAACACAAATCTGCATATTTGTTTTTTTAATAGATAATAAGAAAATGATGAATCCAACTTGATTTAAAGGCCAAGGCTCTAATATCAACTAATGCAATCTCCAAAGGGACTAATTTCGGACAGCCACATAAATAAGATAGATTCCACATCCAAGAAGCAAGGAAAGATGTTGGCTTGGAGCTGGTCCAGGGAAGCAAACTGACTCCACCTCATTAGTAAAGGAATCTTTAAAATCTTCAATCAGTATAGGCTTGAATGAAAGACCCAAACCTTTGAAGACCCAGATGAGGAGGTGTAGTAGTCCCTATAGAAATCTTCACAAAATGAACAAGAAGGTCCCAAATAGCTGAGGGATTAGTAATTAAGGTATTAGAGCTATCCTGCATAGAATAGATGGAATTATTATTCCATCTTAGCGTAAAGGAATTGTGAAAAAAATTTTGTATTGCTATCCCCCTCACAAAACCACTAGATTTGATCTTTCTGCTTATAGAAAGATTCTTGGTGAGAAAGGGCCAAATAATATCACTAGAGATCAAGCTTTTTAACCCATTGAAGGGAGGGAGAGGGATATCGACAAGGGATTGCTAAGTAGACAATAGACGATCGAAGGCCAACTTGATAGTTGGATTAAAATTTAAAACTACCATACAATTCAAGGTTTTCAATGCTCATTTGACAGTCTTAAGCTTTTGGGCCATTTTATACATAAGTGTGCCCAAAAAAGGGGTACTCCAAGCCAAAGCAATACAAGGTAGAAAATAAGGTAAGGAGGAAAGGAAGCTAAAGAATCAGAAGGGAGAGTGGTGCCTAAGAAGAGCTGGTAGCAGAAGGGTCAAGGGACAATGATCAGAGATAAGAGGCACCCTAAAAAAGGTAGGAAAGGTAGAGAGCCATTGGGGATTTCCCAGAAGTCTATCTAGCCTCTTTTCCACAAAATAAGGAGCACCTTGCCTATTTGACCAAGTGAAGAATTGACCATAGGCCCAAAGGTCGCTAAGGTTGCACTCAAAAAGCCAATTCCTCATGTTTGAATCCCCTAAAAAGCACGAAGGGGAGGGCCTAAAGGTCTCAGAAGGGGCCACAATGGTATTAAAATCCCCTGCTGGTAGCCACTAGGTGGAAGCTGACTACCTATGAATAGATTTAATCATCCTCCATAGGTGGAGATGACTATGCACATCATGGAGCCCATAGACATAGTAGAGCTCAAAACAGTGCCCCAACCTAGGTAAGGAGACAGTTAGGTGAAGGAGCTAAGAGGAAGAGTGGACAAGGTTGCAGGAGACCATGGCCAAGTTCCAAAAACAAACAATTATGACGTAGGCAGCCTACTACAACTTGTGCACAAAAGCCTGATTCCTAAAGATAGAAGAGGCAACGGACTCAATTTTACTGGTCGAATTTAGTCTCGACTCCAGAATACACACAAAATAGGGGTTCTCGCTCCTAACAAAATTCTCGAGTCCAAAGACCTTACGAGGTTAGTTGAGGCCTCTAATATTATATAAAAGAAATTTCAATAGCCTATCGTCATGACAAAAAGTTTCTTTTTCTTACCCTTAAGTTTTTTCTTGGAGCATTCCCCCCTTTCCATAAAAACAGAGAGCCTAGAGGCCAAGTGATCATCATAAAATTCCTCATTAGAGAAAGAAACCGAGGGTAGGAGGGAAGTACCATTAGTCTCAGAGGGCTCCTCAAAAGCAGTTTAGCTTATAGTGTTGCTAAGTGGGGCCCTAGCCTTAGAGTCAAATTAGGGCTGATCCCTAGAAGAAGCAGCAATAGAAGGGGGCTTGCCATCTTAGGAGCAGAGGGAGTGGAAGGTTCCTACAAGACTGATGATGGAAAAATGCCCACAGTAGGGGGAGGCCCTGACTCCAACCCGTCAACAAAAATGGGCTAGGACTGGAGGCAATACCTACACAAGCAGAAGTAGCATCATTAGGAGTACCCGTGTCCACATCAGGGATTACCAACGGAGGATTGCTAGGAGGAGGCTTAGGACCCTAAGCCAGGGTAACACGAATAGCCCTAAGAGAGAAGGAATCAGGCATAGGAGGCTAGGAGGTGGGATGAGGAGCTGAGGTTTCCCCAACAAAGCCACTTCCAATGTATAATCTTGACTAAGAGGATCCCGGTGGTGTTTTGAGGCTAATAGGTCTTCAGATAAGCCAAATGAGAACATCTTCCTCGTGGC
>JAOXYD010103471.1:0-11667 GCA_028565735.1 Pinacopodium congolense | reverse complement strand
TAAATTCATAGAATAAAACATAAAATAAATTAAAATTAAGACTCAAACCTTAAACAAGAGTAATAAAATCTAGAAAATTGAAATCTATTCATATATAAGTTAAATAGTTTTAAACATTGAAAAGAAATTAACTACAATGAAGTAACTAAACATTAAAACATTAATTAAAATTATGAAATCATTAAACTAAGAACTGAATAAAATTAACTAAACTAAGAATTGAAATAACAAAGCAATGGAAAGCATTGATTAATGAAATAACATTCAAACATTCGGCCAAGAGTAAAATAAAAATAAAGGAAAGGAAAAGATAGCATTCAGACAAGATTAAGAAAGACAATAAACAAAGGAGATGAAGCATGAAAGGTAGCCAAAATTTTTGAATCAAGAGCTCCCTAACATGTTGTTGCATGAAGCTCATGGCTACCTCCTCATGGCTGCATCCTCATTGGTGAATTTGAAAGCTTGCAACCTTCCATCTTAATTAAACCAAAGTTTTGAAGCTGAAATCTCCTTATGCAACCATTATTCAAGACCACTTGGAGCTTCTTGCTTTCCTCCTTTGCAAGTTACTTATCTAAGGATGTCATGAACATGCTCCTTTCTTTGTAAGTTTTGGCTCTCCTCTTAATTATGAACAACTCATGCTTGTTTTTAAGAAAGTTGTAGCCGTTATTCTCCTCTTGTTTCTAATCTTTTGTCTTCTTTATTTATGCTCCCACTTTTCTCCAAATAGGGCTGCATGATGATCTCAACTGATGAAGCTTTGTGCATGACTTTCCAGCCCTTCTCCAAGTTAGTTTTGCTCCTTTATTTTGGTCATGTGCTAGTGTTTTTTAATGAGTGGATGGAAGGCTATCCAAAGGTAAATGAGCTATGTCCTTTTTACCTCTCATAACTCACATGTATCCTGCCAATTTGTTGTAATATATGGCTCCACTTCAACATGTATGGTGGGAGTAAATGTTTGCCTAATGGTCCTTTATGATATCCACCATGATCAAGGTTTATTTTCATGCTTTCTGTCTATCTTCATCATGTGTCCATTAATTTCATTTTGGATAGATTTAAGTGATGAATAATGTTCCAAATGGTGCTTTAATTCATGTAATTTTTGGACAACCTTTACACACTCCTATCCATGTCATTTTGAGCTTCAATTGTTCCTTCATAAACCATCAAATTTCAAATCCATTTTGTATGAATCAAGATAGCTTTAATTGCCTCAAAATCTTTATGCTTTAATCAAAATTTTGTATTCCATCATTAAACCTAATCATAAAATTAATATGAACACAAAATGAGAAATTTAACATAAAAATAGGAATGAATTCAAATGAAATAACATATCAAAATATAACAAAATTCATTCCTATTATTTGGTTTTTTCTTTCCTACCAAAAAATATAAACATAGGTGGAAAGGGTTATGTCGAATATATTTTAATTAGAAGCACTTTGGTTTAAATGGTCTTGGGACTGGATAAGTATATTTAGAAGGGATGAGAGGTTTCTAGGGTTCCTTTGGAAGTGGTTTAAAGTAGCAATGCAGATCAAGTTTGAATAGTTAAATTAGAAAAAAAAAAGCGAATTTGATTATTTACATCTGAAAAGTAAAGAGAATAGAATTTTTGGGGGTATAGAGGCAAGAAAAGTTATTTCTCTTTAGGTTTATAAAGGCTGGCCATAAAATGAAGTTGTGTCTTAGGATAACCTTTATATACCAATTAGCTTGGACTACGGTTTGGTTAGGAGAGGGGGTCATAGGCATTTATTTGCAAAAATATTTGTATAAGTTTTTAAAGCATTAGGCAATAGTTCTAGTTTTTCTTCTTTAGATGAATTTAGAGGATAAGGGGGATGATTTAGATGAATTCCTTCTTAGTTATAAACCATCACCTAATTGTTATCCCTTATTATGGAAGAAACTCTTGCTCTTATTGGAAGATTTGAGTTGTTTAATTGTTGTGGAGTTATGAATTCCTTGAGGGTCCCATGAGGATGTTGAGAATCCTGCCATAGGGAAATTGGCTCCTATTCCCCACCTTCTTTTGAATTGATCCCTAAGAGTATCTCTCACTTGTAAAATCTTCCTTTAACTAGAAATGCAACCATTTTTTCCTTTTGAATTCTAGAAACTTTTTGCTTTTAGAATGATACTATGAACCCATTTTGCGTAAAGAGCTACAGTATCATTAAAAACAATTGAAATTTTTTGTTCTAATGAAACCTTATTTCATGTTTTAAGGTGTTTAATCCCAAGTCCACTTTCTTTCTTAGGCCTACAGAAGTCATCCAATTTAACCTTAGAGTTATGGTTAAGATTGGTGGTCCTGAAATAGAGGAAATTTCTATGTTTACACTCTATATCCTTTATTGTTCAAGAAAGCAAATAAAAAAAGGGTGGACCAATATACTTGGAAACTAGACAAGATTAAAGCGAGCTTGAGTTTAGAACATCTCTAGTAAAATTTGAATTCTTGGTCTTTGGTGGTGAAGTGAACAGGGATTTGTGATAGAGCATCTGTACAAGTGATGAAAAGAAAAAGTGAGAGGGGGCTCTTTTTATGTCTACCATGATTTACCTTTAAAGAATTTGAAGGCAAACAATTTATAAGAATAGATAAGGACGTGGAAGTGATACATTCTCTAATCCAACCAATAAAAGGTTTTAAGGACACTAAAAACGAAATCCCATTGGATAGATTCATAAGTTTTTCTTAAGTTATTTTTGAAAGCACATATATCTTTACCATTTTTTAGATGATAATTTTTGAAGATCTCTTGAATCACTTATCTCTATTACCTTTACAAAAGTAGATTGGTTATTGCTTATAATGTAAGGCTAGACATCCCTTAGTCAATTAGCAAACAATTTGGAGATGACTTTATAAATCATATTGCAATAAGTGATAGGTCGAAAGTCATTGACTTTAGATGGGTTGGTACATTTACTAAATAAGGAAATGAAATTGAATTAATCTATTTTAGAAATTTACCCTATTTGAAAATTTTTTCAATGGCCTTAATATTGTCCTCTTTAACAATTAATCATGTATGTTTGAAAAAGTAGGCATTGAAACCATTAAGACTAGAAGCTTTATTTAGATTGGAAGAGACAAACACTTCCCTAATCTCTCGTGTAGTTATTGGAGATACAAGGGAAAAACAAAACCTCTTTGGAATTTTCATCTTCAAGTAATTTCCAAGAATGTCAAGGTTTAGTTTGTTAGACCTACCTATTCCAAGAGTAGTTAGAAAGAGACTAAAAAAAAAAAAAACAAGACCTCTTTGGAATTTTTATCTTCAAGTAATTTATAAGAATGTCAAGGTTTAGTTCGTTAGACCTACCTATTCCCAGAGTAGTTAGAAAGAAACTAAGGAACTAATCTTGGATCTCTTCAAGGGAAAAGGTTCTTTAACTAGTGGCATTAATAGTAAAATGGATATTATTGAAATTCGTATTGGAGAGCATAGATTCATAGAAAATTTTATGTTTTTCCCCTTCTTTAAGCTAAGTTATTTAGGAGGATTGTTTTAGTAAGGATTCTTTTTCTTTTAGAGCTTTGTATAATAGCTACATTGACCTTTTTTTTTTCAATTTTTAGGGGACTTAGGTCCCTTGGATTATGTCTCATAAGAGTCTAAAAATTGTACAAATATGACGTTTAAGAATCCACTTTAACATTAAGATCTCCTACCTCATTTTTTTAGAGCTTTCCTAAATGCTTTTAGTTTTGTCACCACTGCGTATACGAGAGAACCATTAATAGGAATGAAGCATGCTTGTTCTACAACTTAAAATAAGTTTTGATGCTTGAAAAGGTAGTTAAAGAATAAGAATAGGAAAGGTCTTTTATTGGTCATAGAATGGATATATACATTGATAAGAAAATGGTCTGAGACATTAGGATTATCCACTAAGGAAAAAAAACTTATAAAGGTAGTTACCTAAGAGAAGTTTATTAAGGCTTAGTCTAGTTTCTTGGCAATGTGGAGACTACCATCTTTTTTGTTACTCCATGTGAACAAAGGGCCACAAAGATTTAGATAAAAAAGAGCGCTAGCATGAAAAAATTCTTGAACTATCTCATAATAATAATAGATTTATACTCATGTTGGTAGCTTTATGAGAGTTAAGAATGGTGTTAAATTCTTCTACTAATAGCCAAGAGTTCGGGTCTACTGTGGATTTGCTAATAGCATCCTATAAACATTTCTTGTGATTTAGGCTATTTGAACCTAAAAAATAGGTAACCAAGAAGGAAGAGCTTTGGTTTGAAGGTTGTACTTCTAGGTGAATTAACTGATCTGCTTGCTCTATGAGAGTACAATGAATTGCTACTTTGTTACAAATTGTTTATGGAATTCCATCTTTTAAAGATAGAATAAAAAATTTTATTTATCAAGAGAGGGGATTTGATCCTAGTCTCTATAAAAAAAACAAGGCCTTGTTGATTTCAAAATATTAATTATTGAATTTCTATTGATTATGTAAGATTGAACAAAAATGGATGCATTAAAGGGCAAAAGGAAAAATAAAAGGTAAACTACTAGATGTAAAGCATTATAGATGTATGATTGGAAGCTTATTATATCTCATTGCTATATTATTTAGTGTATGTGATTGGTTTCAAGCATGTCTTAAAGAATCACATTTATTAGCTATGAAATGAATCCATAGATATTAATGCAGTATAATGAATTTAGGTCTTTGTTATCTTGGGAACACATTTTTGGATTAAGTTGGTTATTCGGATGTGAACTACATGGATAGTTTGTTAGATAGGAAGAGTATATCCAATGTATAGTAATTTTTAGGAAATAAATTAGTTTCATGGTTTAGTAAGAAATAAAATTCAGTAGTTATGTCTGTGACAGAAGTTGAATATGTTATTGTAACTAGTTATTATCAAGAGATGTTCCTAGTTTCCATAATTAAAGGAAGATTGGAATGCTCCTAATGTGCCAAGGTCCAAATTCAAGTATTTCTTTAGCATTTGTCTTAGTTGATAACTTGAATAAAATTAAGTCTTCCTTATTTAAAAGTACTTCACTTAGTCCATTAGCTTTCCATAATCTATTTACCCAAGAATTATCAATTGGAAAGGGAGGTCTTTTGCCTAGAAAAAAAAAAAACTAGTGTAGAGTTCCTAATTTTTGCACTATCTTTCAAAATCTGTAGAGAAGGAGCTATAATCTTCTCTGTGTATTGAGGAAATTCTTCAAGACCTTTTCTTACTATAAAAATCTCTTGATAATTGTTATGCTTTCTTTAGTGGATTGTTGAGCACTACCAAAGGTATTTTCAAACATTCTCACAATCCTCTCATGCCATATTGTATAGACATAAGTGGATAGGGAGATTTCAATAAAAAAGAATTTACTATTGTTATAAAAGTGATAAAGGAAAACCATTGGATGGTATTTTAGAAAGGAGTAGGAGTCCATGAGAGGTGGAATCTACTAAGTATTATTAACCATATTTGTGATGAGTAGGAATTTTTAAAGAATAGATGGTTATGAGATTGAGATTGGGAGTTGGAGAGAGGATAAAGAGAGCTTCCATTAAGGTACGACAATCTATCTAAGGTTGAGAGTTTTTTTTAAATGGCTAATCATAGGATAAAACTTTGCCTAGGCACTGCATATTTAGCATAATCTCATAACACAAGTTCAATTTTGAAAAACACATAAAAAAAAAAAACACACACACACACACAAATAACACTAGCACACAAACAAATACAAACTAATTATCACTTTCAAATAACCTTCACAATGTTTATGGAACTTTTAATATTTATACAATGGACATAGCACTTAAAGTACAGATGCGAGTACATAAAAGTTACGACTTATTGAGTTTTTACACTAGTCAAAGTTCAAAGTGCTAGGTCTAGACTACTGACCCTTTATCTTCATCGCCATTTTTAATTACACCTAACTCAATAAGAACTAATAACATCATAAAAATAACTTCAATAACAGACCTTAAAATTTTTCATTTGCATCAAACAGAAAAATTCAACAATCTCTAAATGCTACCTAACATATGTTCTATCATATACATTTCTTACATCATACATCTAACTGTATTTTCATACATCCCCATCAGATCATTGGCAATGTGAATTTTGATTCTCCAAACCCAATTCCAAAGTTTTCCAAAGAATAATTTGCATAAAATATATTACCTATATGGGCACATTCCTAGTTTTCATATTTTAATAAACAAGGTAAGGGTATTTTTAAAGTACCCCTATTTTCTAAGAACTAAGATCTTATTGTCTTTAAATATTCTATATTCCAAATGTTATTGAATTAAGAACTATTGGCCAAAAATAGGAAGCAATATCCCTATTGACGTCATCAAAAGATATTGTATAACTAAGGAGGTTCGAATCATGTGTTTTGATGATGACAAAGCATTATTAGCACTAATGTTTGAGTTTTGATATGTAATTAAAGATAGGTAAATGTTTAAAGTGCAAAAGTATGTGTTGGATTCTAAGGTAAAAGAGCTCAAGAATTAGGTGATCAAGGATCAAAGAATAAAGATTGAGGATCAAGTTTTATGATTAAGAAAATAAAATCAAGCTTAAAAAGGTTTAGGAAAGTGTCTTATAATGTAAGCATCCTAAACTTGATCTTAATTAATGCTTGAAAAAGGCTCTCACATTTGCATGACATATATACATGAACATTTGCATATAGGCATATAGGAGTTGAATTATGTTTTTAGTGATTAATTTAATTTGATTATGACATTGACATATTAGGAATTGAATTATAATATGTAAGCTAAATGTTGTATATTCAAGTAGAAACAACATGATTTGATTTAATATATGGCTTTTAATGTGTTTAAGATAAATGAATTATTGCTTGAAGTTGTTCAAGTGTGTTTGAAGTTTTTTGTATTATAATGGCAATGTTAGTTTTGGTCTATGGAATGTTTGAAAAGGTTTTAAAGTTATTTAAGAATAACAAACTTCATATCGTAGGAAATCCACTATCTTGAAGTTATTAAATCATGCTGATTTTTTTGTAGTCTCAAATTATGTCTTAAAACTTATTTAAAAAGTCCTATTCTATGATAGGCTAATGTTTGGAATTTTTTGGAATTGTTTTGAGTCACATGTTTGCAATTCACTAGTTAAACGTGGGGTTGCCATAGAGTTAAACGTCAATGTTTAACTCCCAGCACCCACCGTTTAACTCTCCGTCCAACAACTCTTTATTTCCTTTCTTGGATTAAAAACACTTTAAGTTTCAAATGGCTATGGTTAATTACAAGAAGCTGTAGAACCATCCATAATACAATTTTGAACCTCTTTACACTTGAAAGACACAATTTTAAGCTCCAAATCACAATTGAAAGATCAATCTTCTTCAACCCCTCCAAGCTATCTCTTTACATCACTCTACATCACTGTTTTGGTATATTCTCATCCCTTGTTATTTTAAACTAGTTCTTTTTGTAAGAATCTTTTTTTTTTTAAGTTAGAACAAGTGTTTACAAGTTTTATTAATCATAGTTTTGAATTTTAGGGTGATTGTTCTGATTGATTTGAGCTTGAACTCTCATTTATATCAAAACAACTTCTATTTGTTCTGGTTTGTCTTGAATCTTTATTATGGACATCTTAATCTATTTAAAAAAAATCATAAAATCACTATTTTTTATTTACTTAGGTATCATAAATTGTGTTTAATTTTTGTTTCTATTTTTGGAAGATTATTTCATAGGTTTTGAGTTTGTTCTTTCCAGATACACTAAAACTATCTAGATTTTTCTATTGTTATTTTGAAAATTGTTCTTGCTATTTTAATATATTTCTAAAATCATTCAATAATTATTTTCTATTTACTTTAGCTCATAGAGTGTGTTCAAATTTTTTTTCAAAATTTTTGAAAGTTATTTAAGTTATTTTGAAATTATTTTCTAGATACACCTAAACTATTACTGTTTTCTATTCATATGATGTATTCATTTTTTGATTATCTATATCAGTTCCCAAGTGTGAAAACGTATTGTGATTAGTTTTTTTTACAATCTTAAGATTATCCAAATATTTTCAATTTTTTTAGGCACTTATATCTTTTCTTTAGGGTTAAAGTCTGTAGGGTACTTAAACTGTTGAGATTTAGTGCACTTGCTTTCATTCATATATTTGAGCATTTAAATATGAGAGTTTGTTTAGTTTCAATTTTATTTTTGGTTTTTGTTTATTGTTTTTCTAAATGCAGAAACTAAAAAAAGAGCACAGAAACTGAAAAAAGAAACAACACAAAAACCCAAAAACACATAAAACCAAAAAAAAAAAAACCACAACCAACAACAATACCAAACGACCCCTAAATTTTTTGTTTCCAAATCATTATTTTCTACTTGTTTAAGTCTCAGGAGTGTTTTTGACTATTTACCTGAATTTTTAGAGGCTTATTTCATTGTTTGGAAGCATTTGGTTTCATATTTACCAAATATGTCCAAGTTTGGTTTATGTGAATTTTCATATTGTGATTCATCCATCATTCACGTTTTTAATGGATCAAATCTATCATATTAACTTTGTTTAATCTTTCAATAGTATCATTGATAATTCATATCATTTATAAAAGCATTGGAACCATTAGTTTAATTATGCTTTAAGTGAAACACATCCATAAGTGTTCTTAGTTACTTGTGAAGGGATAATTTGAATTGTTAGGTTACTCTTTACCAAGGATAAAGAAGATTTGAATTAAGTTATTCATTAATTATGAATTGGAATTTCTTAGGGTTTGTATGAGCATTAGAGATTGCATAAGGCATTAATATTACATTGATTACATTTGAGCCTCTTTCTTGAGTTAAGTGTGATCAAGTTTTTCATAAGCTATATAAGATTGAGTTGAGGCTTTGTTAACCTAAGTTTGGGGTTTGTTTTAAGAGAAAAAAATATTGTATTTTGGTTGTGTTTGTAAAGGGTTACTTTTCATCCATTAAAAAGTAAGATTGGTTGGTTCCTCTTGACCCTTAGAAACAAGATTGTATTGGGTTTCTCTTGACCTTTAGAAACAAGATGTATTGGGTTCCTCTTGACTCTTGTGAATCAAGATTGTATTAGGCTTCTCTTGACCTTGGATAATAAGATTATTGTAGAGGTTACTCTTTACCCTAGAAGAAAGATTGTAAATTTTTTGATTTGTTAGTAAATAACAATATCCAATAAGTATTTAGAGAGAAGATATAGCCTATCTTTGGGGTAGGTGAATTTCCATAATCCTTTGTGTCTTTCTCTTTCCTTTTCTCTTTATTTATTACTTGTTGTGTGTTTTGCCTATTAGGTTATTTGTTATTATAAGCCCTATGGCAATCAAGAGAGGGGTGAATTGGACTAAACCGAAGTTCAACCCAAGATGATATGGAAATGAAAATGCCAAAATTAATGTAATAACTTCAAATTCAAGTCTCACAGCTAACAAAAACTAAAGGAGTTAAAGGAAAAGAGAGACAAAAGGAAATTATAGAAGTTCACCTATCTTAAAGATAGGCTACATCTTCTTTCCAACTGTTTTTTGGGTGATTTTCACTAATCAAACAAAACAAGTACAATCTTATTATAAGGCGAAGAGTAACCTTCACAATCTTACGTTCCAAACCATATCAAAGACACAATCTTCTTATTGAAGGTGAAGAATAACCTTTATGAAATCTTTTCAAGGAAAAGAGAACCCTCTACAATTCACAATTATCCAAATGATTTAATAACCCCAAATTCAAGTAACCAAATATACCTTAAAAGATGTTTCTCTCAATGCACAATTAAACTAAGGATCTAAATGTCAATGAATGATGGCAATCTTGAAACCTTAAAAACACTCAGTATGATAGAAATTATGCACCAAAATGTGAATTTAGGCTTGCAATAGGATTGAAATATGCCAAATACAAAATCTGGACAATTTAGAGCACTTTACACCAATTCAGCCTAAAAACTAATTATAAGTGCTTAAAAATCAAAATAAAAATTCCATAGTACTCTTACCACCTTATGTGAACTAAAAACAATAAATTTATGTACCTAGGAACTTATTTAAATGATGTAAAAAGTAATAAAAAGAAGAACATGAAAATTGAACATTTTTTATATATGGGTAAACTAATGCACAAAATGATGAAAAAATCAACTAAAAATTTAAAACTTTGAATATTCTAACTCCTAAGAACTTAAAAAATTAGAACCTAATAATAATACACACTTAGAAATAGATTAAGTAGGTTAAAATTGGAATCAAATGTAAACTAATGAAAGCAGAAGCTATCTTGAAGTATTTGAATGTTCAGACTCAAAGATAACTTAAAAACGCCTATAAAAATCAAAACTAAGGTTAAACACAATTTAAAGGACTTAAGTAAGTAGGAAACAACAAATGTACGATTTTAGAAACACATTTAATTAGTTGAAATCGAGATTGAAGTAACAATAGTCTCAACAGAGACAGTTTTGAGATAAGTGTGTGCTTTAACTTTAATTTGATGATATAGCCGTTATAAAATGTAAAAGATGGATTAAAAAAACACTTAAAAACTCAAGAAAGATATTAGAAACAATTTTGTACACCTAAAAACAAAATAAATTAGTAAAAAGATGCATTGAAAGTGAGAGCAGGAAAAACGTGACAATTTTGGCTTTCAATAGTGTTTAGTTTTTTTGACATGTTTTTAGGGCATCGAGAGAGTGTTAAGGTGTTTCGAAAGAGTATTTATAGTGTTTGTAGGCTGAAGGAGGGTTTGTAAGAGTAAAATAGCTTAGAAGCTAGAATAGAGACAAAAGGTATGTTAAAAACATAAAACCTGAACTAGACATTATAGACAAGGAGTAAAATGGCAGTACTTGGGGAGCTCAACAGTGCCATTTAAGGCTCATACATCCACCATTTAACTCATTGGGAAGCAAAGGTTAAACGACACCTCGCATACTATTGTTTAACTCATTGTGATTCACCTTTTTTATTCAAGAAAACATGAAAAAAGCTCTAAACCAATTCTAAAACTTTCCAAATGGATTCTTAACAATTTGTAAAGTTTAAAACATATCTTAGAACTATATGAATGGTCAAGATACATAAAACAATTCAAAATCATGAATGGACCTTTGAATTGAGAAAATATGCAACTTTGACATTCTAAATGCAATGCATGATTAAAATTAAGCATTTAGATCAATTGAACATTAAGTAAAACTTACAAATATATTTAAAACAACCAATCTAAGGTCTTGAAGTTTCCAAATCCTTTGATCTTCTATTGTCTTTAAATTTGTCCTTCAAACTTGTTGAGAGTAATTTGTAAAACACAAACTACTATGAGTTTTACACTCAAAACCGCAAGTATACGGGTCATACTTATAGTAAAGAACAGATATCGATCCCACGAGAATTGATATCTAGAAACCCTATTAATTTGGCTTACACTTTGTTCAAGAAATTCATTTAAACAAATAAAATAAATAAATAAAACAAATAAATGAGACAGATGCAGACAGATTTCAGAGCAGGAGCGAGCAACACAGTCAATCGCAAACACAGCAAGCAGAAAATTCAGAGAAAAATAATCAAGATTTAAGCATAGGATTTGTTATTATCCTTATTTGTTTCCCTTTGGTTAATTAATCTAATT
>JAOXYD010103460.1:0-11667 GCA_028565735.1 Pinacopodium congolense | reverse complement strand
AAACTCAAACCATTAGTGATTAAGCATGTTTTGTTATCATCAAAACCAAGATTGGAACCTCCCTTGGTTCAACATGTTCAACGACCTTGTTATAATTGTTAACTCTTGTTTGTAATCCTATCTGTATAATTGTATTCAAGTTTATAGTTTTAAAAGATATGAGTTAGGTATAATAACATCTAAGGACCCTAAATAAGATGGGTACCTAAATTGTTTTTATTTGTCTTGTAGGACAAGAGAAGAAACAAATGGCATGTAGACAACAGTTATTTACGACATATGACTGGGGACCCCTCATAGTTTATCACTTCCAAGAGTAAGGATGGAGGATTCGTTATTTTTTGGGACAATGCCAAGAGTAAGGTAATTGGCATTAAAAAAGTAAGTAAAGGTAACTATCCTTTAATTGGCATTGAAAAAGAAGATAAAGATAACTTTCCTTTAATTGATAATGTTTTACTTGTTAAAGATCTGAATCAAAACTTATTAAGTTTCAGTCAATTAAATGATAAGAACTACAAGGTTAGTTTCGTAGGAGATGAGTGTGTTGTCTTTAAAATATATAATGATAGTACCGTGTTCTTAGGAAAAAGGGAATGGAATATCTATATTGTTGATTTATTGCAAAGAAAGAAGCTGGTAACATCTTCTAGACCCCTTGAACTACTTCATATGGCTTTATTTGGTCCTACTAGAGTAGTTAGTTTAGGAGGAAAATCATACGCATTTGTTATTGTTGATTATTTCAGTCATTTTACTTGGGTTTTATTTTTAAGTTTGAAAGACGAATGTTTTAAATCTTTTGTTAGTTTTCCAAAGAAAATTCAAAATGAAAAGTCCTTATCTATTACATCTATTAGAAGTGATTATGGTAAAGAATTTTAAAATAATATGTTTGAATTTTTTTATGACCATCATGGCATTATGCATATTTTTTCTTCACCTAGGAAACTTCATCAAAATAGTGTAATAGAAAGGAAAATTTTATTTTTACAATAAATGGTAAGAACTATGATAAATGAATATGATTTGCCAAAATATTTTTGGGCAAAGTTGTTTCATATGCATGTCATGTCATGAATAGGGTGAACATTAAACATAAGTTAGATAAAACATCTTATTAGCTTTTGAATGACAAGGAACTAAGAATTATTCATTTCAAAGTTTTCGGTGGTAAATGTTATATTTTGAATACTAAAGATAGTTTGGGAAAATTCGATTCTAAAAAAGAAATGAAGGCATTTTATTAGGATATTCTTTATTTAGTAAAGCATATAGAATTTACAACAGGAACTCTCATGTTGTTGAAGAGTCTACGCATGTTGTTTTTGACGAAACTACTCCTTTCGAAAGAAAGAAATACGTGAGTTTGATGGTGCATATTTATCCAAGGGATTAGAACACCTTTCACTTGAAGACAATGGATAAACGTCACAAATTGTTAAACCAAGTAAAGAAGGAGGACACGAAGAGCTACCAAGAGATTTGAAATACAAGAAGGATCATCCTGCCAATAAAATTATAGGTGATGTTCCCCCTAAATTTAAACTCTCTCTAAACTTTAAACTCCCCCTAAATTAATGTTGTGTATAAACATTTCTTCCCTTATGCAAGAATAACTAATATCACATATCTTCTCCCCCCCCTCTTTTTTTTGAATCAATAAAAGGTTATCTAAATAATTGACTTTAAAAATAATTTTAACTATTTATCTTTAATAAACATTAAAACTAAAATAATAACAAAAATTTGAGCATTGGCAGGGCTTAAGATATACATTGTTTTGTCATATTTTGATATTTTAAAGCTTAAGATTGAGTCCCTTTTCATGTAATTCTTAATCTTAAATGTTTCAATTATGGAATTTGATATTTCTTTCATAATATTTTATCAAAAATTGTTGTTTTTATAATCGTCAGATGTTAATTATGTTTGGGGAGAAGATTTTAGGATTCATTGCATTGAAGAGTGTAAGAAAGAAGGACAAAACAATGTGCTTCACAACCATGACCTAGGTTATGACTTTGGTAATAGAAACATACTCAGGTCATGGAAATTTAGAACTTCAGGAATTTATATGGGCTTTTAGATCTTCTAATATATTTCTGACTCTTTAAATTTCCTAGCTACCACCAAAAGGAACTTACTCAAAAGCCATTTTCACATGAGATAAGAAGGTTTCAAATAAAGTTAAAGTTTAAATAGAAAAATTTTAAAAATTAGACATTGAAATAAAATAATTCTAAAAGGTTAGTTACTAGATTGAATATTTTAAATGGTTGGTCAATGATAAGGATGTGTGCATGGACATCTGCATGTGCATGTTTTGCCAAATAGATGCTTCTGTGTCAAACTCTAATAACTATATCAGTAAAAAATTAACAGAGTTTACCTTTTTACTTGAGTTAAATGAGTTTTAAGAGATTGGTCACTAAATTGAGAACTTTTAAAGGATAGAAACTAAAATGAAAAATTTCAAAAGGATGATCTTTAGTAGATTTATTATCCCTTTTAGAAATGAAAACCTCTCACACACGAAGCATTATATAAAATTGTTCAAAAACTAAAACATTTAATAAAGAGAAGTTTATACCATGTTAATGATCAAATTGATTGTATTTTCAATTAATATTTGTTTTATTTTGACCCCTATTTTAATGATTAAAAGTTTAATTATTGCTTGGAAATGTTTAAACTTTATATAGATGTGAATAATTGAGGAATTATGAAAAAAAAAAGATCACATTCAACAATATAGGCTTGGACTATGCATATTGATGCCCCCAATAACCCATATTGAATGGTGTAAAACTATGCTATTGATGGTAATTTCTTTGCCTATCAACAACACCATTTTTCTTTAAAGTCCAACAACCGATGTAGGTATAGGTACCAAATATCAACAATTTTATCTAGGGCATGCTTAGCAATTGATGCCTTATCTAGTTAAGAATAAGTAAATTTTTCTTAACCCTTTAAAGATGGGAAATGTAGCTAAAACAAGTCATTTAGAGATCAATACAGATATGAAAATTCTCTCCTTATTTTTTTCTTAGTGTTCTTAGGTGTTCTTGGTTTCAAACACATGTAATTGAGAGTTTGAGTTACTTTATGAGATTTTGAGGATTGGAACTTATTGTTTAGACACATGTCTTATTTTAGAGTTCATCTTTGGTGTTTTCTAAACTTATATTGCATTATATTTTTCTCTTTCTTTAAGATTAATTAAAGTGTATTGTTTAACTTACCTAATTTTGTATTATTTTTATTAGGGATTTTAAATTTTACTAGAACTAACCTCATGTTTCAAAGTTATTGAACCATTATGGAGCTTATATTTGATTTTTTCTTAACTCAAACTCATTCTATATCAATTTTTTATTAATTAATCAAGGTATGTGTTGTAAGATGCGTGGTTTACTTTCTTTGACTTATATGAGTGACTGATTTAATTTCTAGCTAAGGATTAGTTAGTAAATGATTTAATTGAGCTTAGCTTTTATGCATGTCTTATGATTTTATTTTTGTTTTCTAAAGGGCTGAATTCTCTGTTTTAAAGATAATCACTTAAGAAAATGATGATAGATAATGTAGGATATGAGAAATCTACCTAGTTTGATAGATGATGTAGGATATGAAATAATCTAATAATTTTATGACAAAAACTTGATTAATTGTTAGTGTGTTTATGCTGAAATAAGAAATCTTGGTATTAAACTTCTTAATCTTCAAGCCTATCGCCTATATTTGATGAATGATCAAACTCAAATTAAGATTAATAGAGAAAAGATATAATCTTAATCATAGATTCGCTTGGAATCTATGAAGATGCTCTAAATCAGTTGTCATAAGCCTCAATTTCTCAATTAAATCATTGAACATCTCATCCTTATCTAATTTTTTAGATTTGGTAATTTTTAAAAGCAACTTGACTTGTTCTACATTGTTAAAAGTGTGATTACATTACTTGAGTGTTTTCAACTTTAAATTTAATCAATTTGATCTTTTTGAATAATTGGAAGCTAATTGACCTAGTACTTATAGTTTTTCCTCATGAGATTAACATTCAGACTCCTTTAGTCCATTATACTACTTGTTAAGACTGTTCTTTAACCTGTACATTGATTTTAAATCAAATTGTAAATTTGTGTTAAAAGTTTTAATTCATGTAAACCAATACCAAGTTTTTTTTATCACCGTTACTAAGGGATAAAAATAGAATACTAGGATTACATTGGTGTCAATTATTGTATAATTTATTTATATTGTTTTCGAATTTCATGAATTGTTTGTGTATTATTTTTAAAATTTTAATTTTGAGTAATTTTGTTTCTTTTTATTATTTTTATTGTGTTGTTTGCTTGCTTAGTTAGTATTTTATCTTTATTTCATTATTTTGTTAGTCTTGGATGCATACATGGGGTTAAAAGCCTGAACAACTTGATTTTGATCTGGATCTTGATCGTAAACTTCATACAAAGAAAAAAAGGATCTCATGCTAGCATATTTGATCTATTAGAAATGGGAACATATTTTGAAATAGGCTCTAAACTAGTAAAAGTAGACCTATAATAGCATATAATTTTTCGACCTCAAGAAGAACGTAGGGAATTAATCATGATGGACTTAGATATAGGAAATCGAGATAGATCTACGGCTAACTTTTCCTCACCCAATTTGAATGCCAACAATTTTAAAATACCACTTGGCATTATTTCCATGGTTAAGTCTCCACAATTTATTAGTACAACTTTAGAGGACCTAAATGAGCATTTGGAAAATTTCTTAGACATTTGTGATATTTTCTAAAGCAATAAGGTTTTGTAGGATGCAATTAAGCTTATTTTGCCCTTTTCTATTTGAGATAAAGCTAGAGTCTAGTTATCCACTCTTTAACCTGGTTCCATTACTACATGGGATGTCTTAATGAAGATTTCTTAGCTAAATTCTTTCTGCTTATTAAAATAGAAAATTTGAAAACTATGATTGGTTTATTTTTTCAATATGAAAATAAAAGCCTATATAAGGCCTGAGAAAGGTTTAGAGATATGCTTGTTAAGTTTCTTAGCCATGGTCTCAGTATGTGGTAGGAAGTCAATATTTTCTACATTGATCAGGCACCTTCTACTCGTGACACAATAGATGCTATAATTAAAGGTAGATTCATGAAAAAGATTCCAAATAAATCTTATAATTTGAGTGAGGAGATGGAGAATAATAGATTCCAATTCAATTTAAAGAATTATCCTTAGAAAACACATAAGGCTCATGCAATCACTGATATAGTAGACTCAGCAACCCAGATGTACATCCTAAATAAGAAGCTAGACAGTTTAATAAATGGAGTTGGTAGCAGTACTTTTACCTTAGTTAAGCATAAAAGTTATTGGCATGCCAAGTAGAATGTCCTTTTGCTCGTGAGTGTGATCAAGCCCAATTTATAGGAAAATTTAGTAGGTAAAGATGAAATCCTTACTCAAACACTTACAATCCTTATGGAAGGAACCATCCCAAATTTTGTAGAGCAATAGTCAAAAATACTAACAAACACCTTTAGCCAACCTTTAAAAAGCCCCTCCACCTGGCTTTAGAGCCAATCAAACTTCACAAGAGAAGCCTAGTTTTGAGGAGATTTTACTTAAATACATCCAATCTAATGAGTTAAGGTTATAAAACCATGAGGGTTCCATCAAGAACGTTGAGACTCAAGTATGATAGATAGCATAACTCTTACAAGAGAGGATGCTCAATAAGTTTTCTAGCACTAGTAAGCCACCTTAGAAAGAATGTAAAATTTGTTAGCCTAAAGAGTGGTAAAGAGGTTGAAAGTGAAAGAAGGAAGATAAAAGAGAAAGGAAAGCAAGTGGGAATGAACACATATAATCACACACACACACACCGAGAGAGAGAGAGAGAAGAGAGTTAGAAGAAGTAAGAGAACATAGTTAAGGGTGAGAATACAGAGAAGCCACCTAGTTTGTTTATAGATCCCAAACATCTAACCCTTTAAACCTAGGATCCCTTACCCTTAAAGATTGAAAAACAACAACTTCAATAAGCAATTTAGGAAGTTTTAGAGATGTTAAAAAAATTACACATTAATATCCCATTTACTGAGGTAATTGCCCAAATACCCTCCTATGAAATTGTTTTAAAGGGGATTCTATCTAAGGAAAGGAGATTAGAGGAGTATGAGACTGTCAAGCTTCGCAGTGAGTGTTTTGTAATGATACTAAAGAAGTTACCTCCAAAAATTGAAGACCTTAATTATTAGCTAACATTGTTGCTATCAAGTTCTTTGCATCCTTCAATGTCATATCGATCAAAGCTCCACCACTCACGACATCGATTATATTCCCATCTAATGTTAGCAAACCCTTATATAAACATTGAATTAATAACTGTTCATTTATCTGTTAGTTTAGACAACTGTTGCAGAGCTTTTTGAAGTGTTCCCATTATTAGTGCAATGACTCCCCTGTATCCTATTGGATACCACATATTACCTTTCTAATGTTGGTGGCTCTTGAGGCAAGGAAGTAAATTTATAAAAATTACTATTGTATCTATTCCCAATTGTTTATCAATCCCACGGTCAAATTATAAAGTCACTCCTTAGCTGCATCTACTAAGGGAAAAGGAAATGTCTTCAGCTTAAGTTGCTCCACTATGAGTCCCACTAGCTTCTTACCTGAACATGCTATATGAAAATGCTTCAAAAACTTGTTCGAGTAAGTGATGTAGCCCGCTTTCAACGAGTTGGTACCTTGAAAATCTGTAAAAGTAGGTAATGCACAAACTAGTCGAGGTTTAATCTAACTCATCATCTGAATAATTAATACAAAGCAAGTTAAGTTTAAAAGTAAGAGCTACAGGCTCCTTTAAGGTGCGCTAATGAGGTTCCACGATTATTTCGACTTCTTCTTCCTCTAGAGATGCTTCTAAACTCTCTTCAACTTCTTCTTCAAGGGTTAAAGAATTACTGTGCTCAAGAAGAGGATTATGGTAAGTGCACTCACTCCGATGAAACCTAGTATGACCTCCAATAGGAGAAAAAGAGAAATGATTAAATGGAGAAAGTAATACGCTACTATTATCGTCAGCAAATATCTATAATCGGATGTATATGGAAGAACTGTAGAACATAAAAATCAAATGGTAAAGTGATAAAGATCAGCAAAAACAAAAATAAAGACAACAAAAGAAACAACAAATAACACATCATCTCTCTAGCAACGACACTAAAAATTTGAAAAACTTGTCACAAAACTATGAAATCATAAATTCTTAACTATATCTCACTGTGTAGTATGATGAGTTAGGGTTGATCCATAGAGAGATAGAAGGTTATTGCTATTTCAAATGTTGCAAAGGGAAAGAAAATAAAATGCCTTGAAGCGATGAGAATTAAATAAGCTTAGATGCAATAAAAGCAACACAAAGGACAAACACAAAGCAATAGACAATAAACTAACAATAATGGCAAAGAAATAGGCTGAAGGTATCATTGGGATTTTGGAATTTTTTTTAAAATTCTCAAGCCTAGATGGAAGTTACTTTAAGTAAAATTTTAGCCTATAAGTCTGAAAAAGCTCTCAAACCCTCAATCCATTGAATGTACATGACTCCAACAAGCTTTAGAAATACCCTTATCTCCACTATAACCTCGAATAAACTATCTATGTTTAATAGCAAAGAAGCATTAGGTTCAAAGAAATGACTAATTTAGCCCATGTACTCACAAACTTAGAACGTGTAACTTAAAGGATTGGAACCCTATACTTGTTAGATAAGTTGACCCCAAAATCCAACTAGTCTATTGCTATTGTCGAGAATTGCCATGGACTATTACGTATCCTATGATCAACCCTTGCTTTTAGGTTAGGAAATTCCCTAAAGGGTGATTAGGACTAAAGATAATAACTAGTCCTTGACAACCAACCTAGTTTCACATCCAACCTAAACTTTCTAGCACCAAACTCAAAAGGACTCAATCACATTCGCACAAATAATTTCCTATTATCATTAAAATACCTTTAAATCCTTAAAAAACTAGCCAAATAAGCTCAAATTAATACAATTAGACATTAAATGAAATAAAACCCATATTTAATTAAAGGCAATCAAGGTTGGAAAATATGAAATAAGCGATGGAATTCAAGTTTCAACACTAACTTAATGAAAACATAGGATTCTTAATTTATAGATCACTTAGTTCATGCTAAAAACATAAAACCCAATATGAAATATATTTAAAACTGACCGTTTAATGCTTAAAAATAGGGTAGAATTGAAATCAAACAATTTAACATCTAAAATTATGCGCAAAATTAAAATATAAAGCATAACTCAATGACATACATCAAGAACACATGATAACAAAGAGATAATCCACCCAACAATTAATAACTAATAAAAATCATAACTGAAATCAAAGCTGAAACTGAAAAAAAACTGTCTGTTAAATTAAAATCAAACATTCATACATTGATCATAAAGGTCAAACCTAAAATCTATCAAATAACTAATCTAAACATATTAGAGTATCAAAAGACAAAAATAAACTATTAAAATAGTCAATAGTTGTAAATGAAGAGCAATACTGCCTAGAGCTACTAGAAGGATAAATTAGAAACACAATAGAATCAAAATCTAACATAAAGTTCTAAAAGAATGAAGAAGAATGTAAGAACAAAGGAAAAAACTTAAGAAATTGTAGAACTCTCCTTATTGTACTCTAATATGCCAGTTCCTCTCCTCTATTCTACCCTTTTATACCCCTTTGTCCTATTTTTTTCATTATCAAGTATCAATATGGAAGTTTAGTATGCAATATGTTGGTCTAATGAATTGCCGTATATGTCCACTTTTTAAAGGTATAGATATAACACCTTTTCTAACACATTATATATGTCCTTGAATAGCAAACCTCTATCTAATTTTTAATCCAAATCTCTCTAAAACTTGAAATTTTTATCCATAACTTGTGCTAAGAGATTGAATTTGCCATTAAGCCCAATATAACACAATTTGAACACTTTTATATAAACAATAAAGATGATACTAATTCAAATGACATATCAAAACATAACAAAATTCACCTTATCAATCCCACTCTCTCTAGGGTCATGCAATTCTATTCAATTTAAAAATGAAGTGGAAGTTCTCTGTATCTCAATCTATCAATTAAATGTATTAATATGTTCTATGAAAACTATTTTTGTGATTAAGGTCACACCTAATCAAGACATATTATGTAAGTTTATCTCTAGATCTCTATGTAAGATGCATTGATTATGACTTGATCTAAATAGAAAATCAATTTTACACTCTGAGCATATAATCACACCATTGGGATTGAAGTTTTCTACTGCCAAACAATCAATCAAAGACCAATGTGATTAATTCCATAAAAAATCAAATAAAAACTTTGAAATACAATGTAAAGTCAAGAAAACAATGAAATACGACATCTTAGAGTTTATAACAACCTTAATCCTATTAGTTCCTAAACAAGATAATAGTAATAATTATCATAAAGAGATAAAGGATATAAAGGCTCGTGTTTATGGTGCTTGAATCCCTTAACCCCTTTATCATTGTTGTTAGAAAATCAATCATGATCTTCATTTTCTTGGTGTTATAATAAAAATCACTCCTCTTATTTTTCTCAAAACCTTGTTAAGATGTCTTGGGAATCATCTCTAGGGTCTTGATAACGACTATCAGGCTTCAAAACACCAACGATAATGAGGAACAAAAAATCTAAAAACACTTAAATATGTAATGGGAGTAAATAGTGTCATGGATCAAGTGATGGTTGTGACTATGATCTCGACTTCTTCTAGACAAGAATCATGAGAAAGGTCATAGTTATGACTCTAGCCATGACTTATCCAACTTTCCTTACTTTTCCTACTTTCAACTCTTCTCCTTCTATTTCTCACAACATCTTCGTTGCTCCTCTTTTGTCAATAAAATTTGATTTGGAACTTAATAATACGATGTTCTTACTCTAGAAATTGATGTTTCAACCAATTCAACTCTAAAAGTGCAGCTGCACTTAAGATATTGATTTTTTCTTATTTTTATATACTCTTAATAACTTATCCCGTGGACTTGATAGTTAATGTAAAACTTCATGACTTGATGCTCTAACTAATCAAATAGATTCCACATCTCTTCTAACTCCAAACTTTCATTAAAATGGTCACTAAATTTTTATAAAAAATAAATAGTCATCTAAGACAACACAAGGAACATCTTATTCAATAATGAACTAAATATGCACCTATATCATATGTAATTGACTCATAAACCTAAGATAATCATTATAAAAAAAGGCTTAAAAGATGTACTATCATCTAATGACTTTGAAAGTGAAAATTTTAATGAAGAACTTTCCAACTTTTTCTTTATGTCCTTGGAAGTTAGGGTACCTCCTGGTTCTTACTCTTATGATTATAATGATGATGATGTAGATGATGAACTAACATATGATAAATGAGTATAATTTTTAGAAGGTATTAATTTGAAGTGGAAAATGAGGAGAGAGATGAGAGAGAAAGACCGAGAGCTAGGAGATAGTGTGAGTGTGAGTGCTAGTGAGTATCTATAGTGGAAGTCCTTTTTTTCTTCCCTCTGTCTTTGGCCCTTTGTTTTCCCCAGGGCTTCTCCGGTTCTTTTTCCACCATCCTTTTTCCCCTGCCATCCAGATCTCAACCTTGTCTCGCCCTAGCTCTCAAAACCCTAATTTTTCTTTAACGATTCCTATCCCTATCATGGAGTATAACCCATCCCCTGTGATTTCACTACCCTCACCAATTCTCCCCTCTTCTCCTAAGAATGCGCATGCTACCCTTCCATCTTTTAACTAAAATGAACTAGCCAGCTCTGGTTTGTAGGAACCCATTTGTAGTCCCCAACAACAAGTTTTCTTACCTCCCTCTAACTCGATTGAGTGGGCTAGTCTTGGCCTCATTGAACCAAATTGGTGTCCCTCATCCAGAACTTGGAAAGCAGTAGTCTCAGACCTCTAATTGACACCTCTGAAGTTCAGTATCTTAAATACTTCGCACCAGAGGTGAAGGATGGTAAGATTATAGTAATCCATCCTTGTGAACTTGCAAGGTGATGGGGGTAAGGTTTTTGATGGTCCTCATAGGCTTCTTCATTAGAAAACAACTGGCCTTCCCGGTTGTTCAAGGTACACTATCGAAAGCTTGGTTGCCTTTTAGTTTAATTGAGATTCTCATAACTAGATCCAATCATTTTTATTTAAATTTGACTTTGAGGATGGGATGAAGTCAGTATTAGAAAAGGCCCTTGGCACATTGTTGATGCAAAACTACAACTACGAGTTTTACGTTCAAAACCGCAAGTATACTGGTTGTACTTGTAGTAAAGAATGGATATCGATTCCACGAGGACTGATATTTAGACACCCTATTAATTTGGCTTACACTTTGTTCAAGAAATCAATTTAAGCAAATAAAATAAATGAAAAAAAATAAATGAGACAGACACAGACAGATTTCAGAGCAGGAGCGAGAAACATAATCAATCAGAAAACACAGCCACAGAAAATTTAGAGAAAAACACAAGATTTAAGCATAGGATTTGTTATTATCCTTATTTGTTTCCCTTTTGTTAATTAATCTAATTTAT
>JAOXYD010103450.1:0-11667 GCA_028565735.1 Pinacopodium congolense | reverse complement strand
AACAATTAAACACTGAATTAGGGGTCATAATTCAACAAATTAACCATGAAAATCATATCAATTTGACCCCTATCACCAGGCATTTCAGTCCCAACCTGAGAACAGGTAACTTCTTTGGACGTTCCTTCAGATAAGTCCAGCACAGCCGTAATTTGTTTCCCCTTCACTTTCATTAAATTTTAAAATAAAAAATAAACAATAAAACGTTGATTTAAATGTCTACTTCCCATAAGCTTGCCACTTTTGTTATTAATATCGATTGAGGATTAGTCAGGCGATATATTGAAAATTTTGAACTTTCGGAAATTTACAGTATTTGCTTGGAACTAGCCTAAAACTGATTGGTTTGAGTTGGTATTAACAATTTGATCAGGTATTTGAAATCGGTAAGGTGCCGTTATGGTTCGAATTACCGGTAACTGTCGACTTGAACTGGTTTTTAAAACGGTGATTGAGACCCTCACAATTAACCAATATTTGGTTATTCATTAATTTAAAATGTATTATTTACCAATTTTTTAAATAATATGGGGTAGATTTATGAAATCCTTAATGATCTATGAATTTATTCTAGATGGCCAGTCTATTATAGATGATTAAGAATTCAAGTAAACAAAGAATAGTACACAATTCAAAGATTATAACTCAATTAATCAACCTACTTACCTATCCTTAGCTATTAAATAATTTAACCACTCGTAATAATTAACATGCACAAAGATTGATCATGTAACACTTATTGATAAAAACAATAAAAGTTAAGATACAAAAAAAAGAGAGTCAAGAATACACCTGAAATGAGTTCGTCCTACTATAATCTCTACTTCAAAACTGAAATGAGTTCATCCAATTGTAGTCTCTGCTTCAAATCCTTTGACATACTTTTTAAAACCTTAAAAATAACTTTTGAGTATCTAATACGCAAATTGAAAGAAAATCAAAGAGAACTTAAGCTATAAGAAAACGACTTATTTTAGTTGCTAAAAAAACTTTAACAAAACTTTTTAAAAGATGTTTATACAACTTGGCTAGGTTTAAGTTGGTTTTGGGGATGATTGGTCCAAATTTGCCCTTGAAACTTAAAATAGGACACGTCCATAAAGAGTACAACGACCTTTGAAATCACTAATCAATTGTTCCATTTATCACCCACGTTATTCCTTTGTTTGTGAAGTGGTTTTCAATAGTAGTATACGCGTTCAACAACGACATCATTAATAGATCGCATTGTTTTTTAGACTCTATTTGGGACTAAAACAGTGGTTCAATATGGACGTCAGTGGCATCGTTAAGGAAAGTCATTGATCTTTTTTAAAAAGCATCTACACTTTGGGTTTTTTGGACTGAACTCTTGTCTTGAGTACAAACCTACATTTTAACCAAATATACATAGAAATTGGAAAATTTAACATCAAAATAGGGATGAAAACATCATATAGAATACATCACTATTAAATATGACATAATATAAATAATAAATATATAATATGGATTGAATTAAAATAAACTTAAAAAGTAAAAAAAAAACAAAGAGGGAAGAGAGACACAAACAGATTTTATTATGGTTTTTGCATATTTTGTACCTACGTTCATGCTCTAATACCTTATTAGTACCATTATCTTCTTTAAAAAAATGAAGATAAACCCTTTTATAATCACTTTATTTTTCATAGGACAAGAAGAACCCTTATAATTTCAATCCCACTTCCTTAATACCTTAAAATACACTTTAAAAAAATTCTCACTGGATTAATCCAAAGTATTTGTATAGGGCTCACCATTAAAAAAATGTATGTACATAACTTCATAAAATAACATCCATAAACCACCAAAAAGGTCACTTAAATGCTTCACACTTCACTACAACTTATCTATACTCTACTTGATGCATAATACACACTTATTTATAGGCAAAAATCCTCCTACTTATAACTATTCGAATACATTAAAAACTATTTAATATATTTTTCCTATTAGAACTATCCGTTGGAACTTGATTTCACATCACATTAATTGACCATTTAGATGCACTATTCGATTAGTCCATCGCACTAGCCAAATAGTCTATATGAAATTAACACACTAATTGACTACTACTGGTTGACTAGTCCTTTTAACATTTTCAAACACTTCTTTTGCAACCACGCACATTCTAAGCCAATTTCTCAAAAGATAAAAAGTGTATTAAGAGGATTATTAAAAATCTTTCCTTATACAATTGCCCTTGATTATATACCTTAAATGCATAAGCTCTAATTATGAATGCATTGTCCATGATTTTAGCCCATAAATGTTTTGAAAGAACCAAAATAAGATTTACAATAAAAAATTACAAAGTATTACCCTAAATTCATGCATAACAAGATGCAAACAACTGAAAAAAATAAACTTCATTTAAAGAAAATAAAATAATCTCCCCTGAATAAAAGTAAATAAACTCACATAATGTATTAATTAATATCACATTTTCTCTTCTCCGTTATCTATACACCATATAAATTATCAGCCTTCTTTAAACTATGTTAATTATACTAAGGCATGGAGCAATAAAAACATAAAAATTATTTAAACATCAACAACAATATTTAAGTATCATTAAAACAATTCAAAAAGTTACTTATCTTATATACATAAAAATAACGTTTCTCTTTTAAAAACTCAAATCAAATACATACCTTATTTTACTCTTCTCACTTGGTAAACGATGTACTTACTTGATCAGCTTATGAGAGATACTGATTTTACTTATTGAAGATGTCTTTTTCCACATCTTGTTGGATACCAATTGTTTGGGAACTACGGAGAAATCCTTTTTTTCTCTCACTTAATACCCACTTGATGTTTGAATTATAAAACAAAAGATCACTGAGTTTTTGGTACTCACACTAATCTGAGTCCTTAAGGGTTAGTCAATTTCCTCTAATCTCTTGACATATAATTACACCTTTTTAGTTTATCATACCAAAATCCTTTAATATGTCCATAATATCTACAAAAATGTCCTATATGTATATTCATATGCATTCTTAGGTCTTGATTCCTTATAAGTCATCATGTGATATTAAGGCCTAATTGGGTGAAATATTGCCCTAATATAGTTATTGTTTCTAACTTTAGGTACTCTTCTAGGTTTAGTGTTAGGAATATATATATATATATATGCACAAATTCGTCTCCTAGTTTGTGTCTTATATGTGGATACATTTTGATCATGTGGTTTTGTACAAATTTGTCATCTAAATTCTTTCCTTTGATTTGTTGTCTTACTATTAGATAGTGTATTCTCATGGGTGTATCCTAAACTATGATTATCATTTGAAGGCTTTTATGCACCTAGCATGGATTCTAATTTTTCATTCCCTTTAGTAAATTTGGATAATGAATCTTTAGGGCTATCTATTTTAATTTTTAAAGAAGCATTCTCATTTATCAATTTTTAACTTCCATCCTTATCTAAAATCTTTAACTTTAAGTCATGTTTTAGCTTTTCATTCTCTAACTTGCATGCATCTAGTAATTTCAAAGTTTCTTTATAATTTTCTTCCTTAGCAATCTCTTGAACCTCCTTGTGAGTGTAGCAATTTGCTTCTCATTAATATAACTTATGGAAGTCTCATCATCACTTTATTCTTCCTTTGATGCTTTAAATGCTACGTTCCTCTTCTTATGCATGAATTCCTTCTTTTAAGTCTCTCTTAGCCTCTCTTCATAAGTTAGGAGAGATCTAATCAATTCTTCTAAAGATAGGAAATTTAAATCTTTTGCTTCTTATATTTTCATTACCTTTACTTCCCATGTGTTTGGTAAGGACCTTAAATATTTCTTACTAATTTAATATTTTTATAAATCTCAGCTAATCCTTTAAGAATAATAATAATAATAATAGATCTAACATGTAGAGAAGAAATGCTTTCATCATGTGTGATGTGGAAAAGTTCATATTGGTGTATTAACATGCTAGCTTTACTTTTATTTACTTGATCAGTACCTTCATATGTTACCTCTAATATGTGCCAATTTTATATATGGTTTTACAAATAGATACTTTATTAAATTTATTTATACTTAGGGCACAATATAGAATATGCATAACCTTATTATTCAAGGATACTAATTTTTTTATTAAAAAGCAAGTATAATTAATAAATTTAAAAGGTAAATTTTGTATAAGGAGTTATCCAATGGTTGCTCCTAAACCACTTTTAGCTAGTATTATACTACAAGAAAACCAAAATAAATGAGGTAGCTTCATTAGTGCATCAGATAAAAGGTATGCACTTAGCTATACAATTCAAAACCTCATCTTCGCACGAGGAAATCAATATGACTACTAAAAATATTTTTTAAAAAAGGACAGTTAACCAAAATGACAAAAACATTCTCTATTCCTATGCTAAACTGCTTGGAAATTGGTTCATTTTTAGCCTTTAAAGAGGTACCTTGAGCTGTTTATTTTGATCTAGTTTTCATCCTCCTATATTCCTACTTTAATCTCTCATATTTTGCTTATTTTCTCTTAATAAATTTGATCAAATCTTTAGTTCCTTTAAAGAAGATCTTATTTGATGGAATTTCTATTGAAGGAGAACCTAGTGGAGGCTCATATTCTGAACTAGTTGGACATGCAGAGCTCCAAATACCTTCCTTTTTCATTATTTGGGTGATAATTCTCTTGATAGATCTTGAGAATGAGTCCTTTGACAATTCCATTGGGGAAAGGATAACTCTTTTCTTAAGTGTGGTAGCTTCCTTATCAGGAATTAATCTTTTTTGCAATTCTTCTCTTTTGTTATATTAAGTTATAATGGGAAATATTTTTTTCATGGCCATCTTCCTCTTCTGACTTCTCCATACTATCTTTTAGTTCTGGCTTTTTGCAAGTTTGTCCTCTCATATATATCTTCCTATCTTGTCCTTCTATTTGTATCGAGATAACTCTATTCCTTAGGAATTTAAACCTTGTTTTCTTTAGATCAAATAGCTTAAGTTTACTATCTTTATCTCTCCTCCTTAGGAATATAATTTTCTTTCCTTTATTCTACTTCTTCCCCACCTCTTCACCTTTTATTATTTTAATAGAACTTGCAAAACATAAGTTAGTATAAACAAAAACAAAATTAACCAATGAATTTATCTCTCATTTGTGTTTGAGTTTAATACATCTGTAATATAAGAGATCACTTTGAAGATGTTGTTCTTAACATCCATAGAAGAACCTTTGAAGGTATGATTGTTTCTTTCCTACCATAAATGTTAAACACAAGTTAAAAGGATAATGCTGAGCAGGTTATACTTAAGTTTTTATGGTTTTTTTTAGTTATAATAACAGGCAAGGAAAAGTAATAAGGAGTGGAGGGATGTTGGATTTATGAAAATGGCTTAGATTAACATTCCAAACTGAATTTGAGTAACTAAATTAAAAAAAAGATGGGTGGTTTTCACTATTTACCAGATAAAGGGAACATAAATTTGGAGTAATAAGGTAAGACATTTTGTCTCTTAATGGAAGTTTATTTAGGAAGGTAATCCATAAAATAAAGTTATGTCTTGGGATAACCTTTTTGAACTTAACAAGCTTTGTCCAAGGCTTAGTGGGAAGTAGAGATCTTAACTACTTATGATCAGAAGCATTTGTATATGTTTTTGAAACAGTAGGCACCCATTCTAACTTATCTTGTTTTGAGTTATCAGGAAGATAAGGAGGAGGGAATGAAGAGAGGCTATGAATGAATTCATTTATAGTTACAGTTTAACACTACTTGTTATTTCTAATGATAGTTGGACTTTGGTTCCCATAGGCTCTTAATAAGGCAAGGAGTAGTGAGATTTTTTAAGGCACCTTAAGGATGGTAAGGATTCAACTGTAAGGAAGTAGATTGCCCATTCCCTATCCTTATTTTCAATTGGTCTCTAAGAGTGTCTCTCACTTATAAAATGTTTCTTCAGTTTCCATGCACTTCAATTTTTCACTTTTGTGTTTCAAAAATTTTTCCCCTTTAGAACAATAGTATAGTCCAATTTCACCTATAATGCCTCCATGTCATTAAACAAGATCTAAATTTTTTTCCTTAGAAGGACCTTATTCCAAGTTTTGAGATAGCTAGTACCTAACCCTCCTTCTTTTTTCATCATTACTATCTTAGTTTTCTTCTAACTTCAGTATGAGAGGTTATTTTCCATACTTTCACATTATAGGCCATTGAAAAATATCTCATTATAATCTTCTATTATAAATAAACATTTCTATCAAAATATGAGACTTTGCTAGTATTTTGGCCTTCTTGACCAGTATATAATACTATTTTGTTCAAATGTGCCATATTATGATCTCGATACTTACTATTTCAATTGAAATATACCGATGAGAGTCTTGTCTCTATAACCATTTATTGGCCCCCTATATGGCACCTAAAAGGAGAGTGAATTAGATGACTCTAAAATGTTTTTAAGTCTAAGCATAATTGTAAAAATTCATTATATAAAATTCAAAATATGAGATAATATCAACAATTGATATAATAACATAGCTTAAATGAAAATGAACTTAAAAAGTAAAGTGGAGAGGGAAGAGAGACACAAGCTAGTTTTATAGTGATTTGATGCAGAATCTATACTTACGTATACTCTTTAACACCTTGTTAAAAATGTTACTATTATTACTATCTTCTTCAGTTGGTGAAGATCAACCTTTTTACAAATACTCTATTTTTCATGGGAAAAGAAGAACTTTGTAATTTCAATCCTATAACCTTATAAGGGGCTCACTATAAACTTAATGATGCACTAAAAAACCATTAAAAGGATCACTCAAATGCTTCATACTTCACTACAACTCAATTGCACACTACCTAATGCATAACACACTCTAACACAATTATTTATATGTGAAAATCTTCCCGCTAGCCATTTATAATTGTTGGACTATATTAAAAACCATTTGATACAGTCTTTTTCTTATTAGAACTAGTTGAAATATGATTTTACATCTCATTAGCCAATCACTCAGATGAACTGATCAACCAGTTACTACAAAATTGATACACTAGTCAACCACTACCAAACCCATTGGTAGACCATCATTGGTCGACTTGTCCATTTAAATACTAAAATTTAACATTCTTAACACATTTTAACATATATAATCAATTCCAAAAACAAATCCTAACATTTTTAAATACCTTTTTCTTCAACCTCACACGCTACAAACTAGTTTTTCAAATGATAAAAGTATATCAAGAAGATTATTTAAAATTTTTTTCCACATAATTCCTTTTAATTATGCATTATAAATGCATAAACTCTAAATATATGAATACATTATGTACGATTTAAACACATAACACTTTGAAAGAACCAAGATAAGATTTAAAATAAAAATTACAAAAAAACCTATTAAAAAATTATATCTTTGTATTGAGCCTTCCATTTAACTTTTATTCTTCATGGACCCTATTTAAGCTTTAATGGATCCAAAATACATCTCTTACCACTTTTCTTCAACCTATCTACACAATACAGCTAATAATAGCAAACTTGTTTTGTCATCATTAAAACCTAGGTAAAACTTCCATTGACGTAATAAATTCCTTCCTACACTTTGTCCTAGTTCACATTATAGGACCTTTAATATCTCTTAGTAGCTCTTGATGATGGCCAAAAATAGGAGCACGCATGATCTAATCTCCATCACTTTAGGGCTTGTTTGGTTTTCTTTCTGTTTTCTGTTTTCGTTTCTTATTTTTTAAAACACAGAAACCAATAAAACCAGCACAGAAACCGGAAAAGACAACATACTAATACAGCATAGAAACCCAAAAGATAACACAGAAACCAATAAAATTATCACAGAAACCAATACACATACACAAAAATGAAAACAAAAAACAGAAACGAGAAGTGATACCAAACGTGCTCTTAGTAATAATAATGTTTTGTCATCATCAAAGCACATGATTGGAACTTCTTTAGTTCAACAAAGAATTTTCTCTTTAGCAAAAATAGACAACATTAGATATTACAATTTCTTTTTTTTATACTCAAGGATAATTTTCACTCTTCTTTTTCCTTATGCTAAAAAAAACCTCCTCACACTCTTTCTATCCTCAAAAAAAAAAAAAACACTTATAAAAGTTTTCTTTTACTTAAATTCACAAAAGTTATATAAAGAGGTTCATAAACTCAACTCTTGAGATGAGTGCAAGAGTATGTACACAAATACTTCACAAAAATCAACACAAACTCAATAAAAAACTTCATAAACTCAAGTTCTTAATGCCCACAACACTTATATGATCGGTTGCTCTACACTTGGATGATAAAAACATTCACAAAACACCTATTTATAGTGTTTTCTAGGCTTACTAGTTATTGCTCAATGTATCTTAACATTTAATCCACATTATTTAACATTACAATTGGAAATCTTCCTTTTGGACATGAATCATGCTTCTACTAATTGACTAGTGCATTCAATTGTCCAATTCATGATTGGTTTTTTACATCCCTAAAACATATCAAATGCTTTATAAATGAATCTAAACAATCCTTAAACATTTAAAAAATATTTCTTAACTCATAAAAAAATTAAAACACTTTCTTAAAACATTTTAACTCATCAAGATGATTGATTCCAAACTTCTCCACTTAATTTCCTCTTGATTATGCAATCTATATTCATTTTCTAAATCATGAATGCAAATATGCATGAGTGGGCCCTTTAAATCACTAAAATGAACCAAGCAAAACATTCATTAAAAATTACAAATATAAACTTAATAAATTCTGTTTTGGTCTTCCAAAATTTGAGTCTTTGTCATATGAACTCCATATTAGATCAAAGATTCTATAAACAATTTCTTTAGTACTCCACCCATATATCTCTCTTTCAAAAACTAAGACAAAATAAAAGTATTAGTACAAATATTATTTTATCATCATCATAACAAGGAAGAATCTCCCTTAGTTCAGTAAACTCCCCCTTTTTTTATGATGACAAAACTATGTCATATTATAAAATATAAAGTTATAAATAACGACTTATCTCTTCAAAACATTTAAATTTATTATTCAAGAATATAATCCTAAAACCATAATCAATATAGCTAGACCATTGCAATATCGATAACACCAATAAAATTAAAAAAACTCAGCACTTATTACAAAATCACAATAAGCATCAAATTTATCAAATTTGAATAACTCCCTCTAAATTTATCACAATTATGAAAATATTTCATAATTTTAAATTTAACATAAATAAATAAGGAGTTTTAAGAACTTATCAACTCCACCTAAATTGGTTAAAATTTATAACTCCTCCTAAATTCATGTATTATAACAAAGACTAAAAAATTTTCAAAAATTTTACTACTCTCCCTAACTAGGTCATAATATCACATTTATCTCTTCACCTATTTGGAATCATAAAAGAGATAAAAATAAACATGTACACATGCAAAATCATAAGAAAAATAATACATATTATAAACTTTAATCCATTTAAAAGAGAATAAAAAAGTGAAACAATCGAAACATAAACCTTTAAAAGAAAGAGGCGTCAATGGAATAAATAATCAAAAGTTATATATCAAGAGTATAAACCTACATCTAAAATATGTCATTAAAACAAGAAACTCCTAAAATGTCAAAAATATTTTTATAGTTATGATCCGACTGTGGTGGAGGAGGAAATTGAGTTATAAAGTTCGTGAAGTAATGTGGTAGTCTCCTCATCACGCGTCATAAGGTCTCGTATTCTATCAATATCTCTATGTAGGGAACAACCATATTCTCAGTCCTTTATATTTAACTAAATTTTCAATTAAGTCTTATAACTTTAGAATGTTCTATTTAAGTCATATACCTTTATGCTTGATACCAATCTAACCTTTTTGTCAATTTTTGCTAACGAAAGTCTAACGTGAAAGACATGTAGTCAACTCACAAAATTGGACAATCTTATTTCAGTCCTTAATCTTTAAATAGTTTTCCAATTTAGACCTGTAATTTCAAAATTTTCTATTTAAGTCCTATATCTTTGCGTTTGATACCAATTCAGTCCTTCCATTAGTTTTTCTTAATGAAAATCTAACATGACTAAAAAAAAAAAGATACGTAAGAACTATATAAGTAAGAATAAACACCAAATATGTATTTTATTTTTATTAGAATATTGGATAATAAAAGGATCAAATTATATGTTATAACCATGTATGAATAGATTAAGTCAAATAACTTTAATATTCCTGATATTTGGAAGATCATAATATGTTATTAGGCATCAATTTTGATCTATTCATACATAATTGATCAATTTTTAATGTTGTAAATAATTTATATCTTATAAAATTGAAAATAAGAATATTTATCTAAATAAGAAAAGGAGTATCTAAGAGTAATTCTAATAGTAAATCATTAATATAAGAAAAATCGACTTCAAAATGATACTAAAATTTAGAAAAAAAAAGTTAACCTCAATTTACAATAGTTATAAGGTTGGGCCATATTTCTAAAAATGAAAATTATTATTTTAATGAGTTAATTTAGAGTATTAAAACTTATAAAAATATTACAATTATGGATTATAAATTTAGGAAAATATCTTATGAACCTGGACATAAAAGTTGAGATATTTATTCTTAACTTAAAGAGAATTTAAACTATTTTAAGAGGAAGTAGAAGAATAACTCTAACTATTATAACATGTTATGACTGACACTTAACGATATGTTATAATCATCCAAATATTGATAATGTCTAAGTTATTTGATTTGGTCTAATGTTTTAAATTAACCCTTCCATTATCTAATGTTTTAATAAAAAAATAAAATATAGATTTAGTATTTATTCTTATGTATTTTCTTTTTTGCAGTCATGTTAGATTTTCATTAATATAAATTAACGATAGGACTGAATTAGTGTCAGACATAAAAGTATAGGACTTAAATAGAAAATTTTGAAGTTATAGGACTAAATTGAAAAATTAGTTAAAGATTAAGGAATGAAATAAATTGTCTAATTTTTTGAGTTGATTACGTGGCTTTTACATGTCTTCCACATTAGAATTCTATTAACAAAATTTGATAGAAGGACTAGATTAGTGTTAAACTCAAAGGTATATGGCTTAAATAGAAAATTTTAAAGTTATAAGACTTAATTAAAAAATTAGTTAAAGAATAAGGACTGAGAATATGATTGTCCCATATGTACTAAGGCATTCTTAGATTAAACATTGAATAAGACTATAGGATGAGGATGAGGTTGAGAAGATGTAGCCTCATCATCAATAGAATGACTCGAAGCAAGCTCTTCAACATCACTTTTGAGTTTAGGATAAGGAATAGGTTACTATCGTTGCTGCTGTGGTCATGTCATTTGATTATGTACAATTTGATATTCCATGTGATTTAGAGTAGAATAATTTAAGAAAGTGTTAAGTTTATATTTATAATTTGTGGAAGGAACATGGAAATGATGGAAGATCTAACCCAAAATAAGAGAATACAGAATGTTTTGGTTTTTCTTTTTCTTTAAAGAAAATGTTGAACCAAGGGAGGTTCCAATCTTAGTTTTGATGATAACAAAACATGATTGATCACTAATGGTTTAAGTTTATGATGTTAATCTTAAAGATAGGTATAATTCAAGAAGGATCCATTATGGAAAGCT
>JAOXYD010103430.1:0-11668 GCA_028565735.1 Pinacopodium congolense | reverse complement strand
GCATCCACTAATGCCTTATTTTATGACATCCTATCATCTTTTTACACATGGCATGGTATATACATACTTATACATGTCTTTTGTATTTAAACATGTATCTATACATATAGACAAGCTATTAGGATGGCTCGAAGACACTAAGGTTGGGCTAACCGAAACCCAGTTATGAAAATTTTTCTAACACTCATTTTATTAATTTGGACTCTGCAATTCCATTGGAACGTCTTACTAGGTCATCTAAAATCATTTAATTACTTGAATCATCAACAAATAATCATAATTAGAAAATATTACAACATAATGAGGTTCGGGGTCTTACACTATGTGTATATGATGAAATGTACATGATTTGAGCCCTTTAAAAACAATGAGAAGAACAAAATGTGTTTACAAAAAAATTAAAATATAAACTATTGAAAATCCCAATGTTATCTTTAACTTGAAACTTTTCCCTTTATAAATTTATAAACTCATTTTAAGCTCCAAAGATCCAACTTAGGTCTTTTAACACTTTGCATTCAAACCTATCTCTATCCAATAATAAAAGAAACAAAATCATTAGTAATAAAATTGTTTTTTTTACATCAAAATATAAACGGAACTTCCTTTGATTCAATAAAATTTATTTTTCCAACTCATGGTCTTACTTGATTTGGCATCCAGATCTATGGGAATTTTATATATTCTCATCAAAATGTAAGGATTTTATAGATAGATTTGGAGGAAGAGTAGAAGCTCTATCAAAATTACTACTTAAAGCTTAGTTGGATAAGTTAATCTTGTAAAAGGATTAAAAGGAAGGAATTGACCTATGAACCAATAATCTAGTTCTTTTATGATATGATTGGGAGACTTCAATGAGATATTTAAGACATAGGTTTAAAGATTATTATATTAAGTAAAATATATCTACAAGAAAAAAAACCCAATCCAACTAGATTTTTCAACTTACATAATGATATTCAAAATTGAAATATAAAATTCGTACATATGTTTAGCTAAAAAGTCATAAAAAAGAAAATATTTTAAGCACCTATTTTAGCAAATAATAATAAGTGATCAATATTAAGGATGTGATAGGGATATCCTATTTACAAAGATTTCATGATTTTGAAGAATATTCCATAAATCCTTTTATAATTTTACAAAATTCAACTTTAAGAGAAAATGTTTAGAGAGATAGAGAAAAAATATAACTTTTTGCATGAAAATGATGCTTAGAAGTGAGATGACATGTTTAAACCCCTCATTACTTGAATAAGTGTACTGTTTTGAAACATTTCATAAATAGTAACTTGATTGATCAAGTTTTATTCAGTTGGCCAAATTATCAATTTTATTTTTAATTGTAATCAATATATTCATTAATTGAGATAAGTTTGATAGATTGAGTTATTCTAACATATTCCAATAAATTCAATTTAACTTTTAACTCTATGTAACCCCTTCTAAACGACGTAAGGGGTGATTTAAATTATCAAATTATTAGATTGAATAGATTAAATAGATTAATTATTATAACTTTCATTAATTAACTCTAATTCGCCAATAGTTATCTTAATCATTTGTTTGTTCCTTAATTCTATAAAATGTATGCCTATTGATGGATGGCGTTGAAAAATTTTAGTTTACATTTGTAGTTTATGCATTATCATAATAAATGGAAAGTGTCTATTTATGCTTGATTATATAATGTTTTACTAGGTTCTTTTCTAGAAAATTGCAAGTTGTCTTTTAGAAAATTGCATAAATTTTATAATGCTTGATTGAAATTTTGTGAAGTCCATTCTAAATACTTGAATTTTTATCTAACCAGTAATACTTGGAAAAAATAACTTCAATGCATATATATTTCAATATGATAATTAATAAAGTCAATGAATTTTATTTCTTACTAAATTAAGAAATTATAGTGCATCTTAGAAATTGAAAAGTATGTAAACAATAGTCCTAATAGAATGATACCTCATAAATATCTAAATATTTCCTTAATCATTAGTAAATGTGATTCCTATATTGATAATTGAAATCTAGCAAATAAGTAGATGACTAATCAATCATACATCTAAAAGTTGTTCATCTATCACTTTATATCTATTATCTTTATCTAACTTTGTATAGAGCTATAGAAGATAGGTATGGGTAACATGTGATGAGGCTTAGATGACTTTCAATCTATTTTTAATGATAATTGTTCAATTTTCAAAAAAAAACTTTGTAATGATACTCTTAAGTATTCTTAATAACTTATAAGCTCCATCTATAAAAGGGAAAAAGAGAGGATATTTATACTTAAATTATGATTTAAATTTTTTCTATGCTATACCATGAGATAAATTTTTGAATTATCCTCTTTTATGTTATTTATTATAATCTTATTACATATAAGAGCAATAATAGCATAATAAGTTAATCTATTTTATTTATAAAAAACTTAATATCCTCCTAAAGTTAACAATTCAAAGAGAATGCCAAAATTATTTAGAAATTGATACAAAAACCTACTGACATAGTCTTAAAAAAGATATTGTTGTCTTAATTGAAACTAGAAAAGGGTTTTAAAAAATTTTGCAATTCTATAACTACATAAATTCATTAGATCACTTGTGTTTTAACCCTTTTTTATTTATTTTTTAAAATTTAAAAGCTATCAAATGTTCCATTATACTTAACAATTGATTTTAAGAAGTACCATAATGTTAGTCATCACTAAATATTTCCAACATTTGATACTTGAAAGTCTACGATTGTTTCTTAAATACAATGATGCCATTTAGGCATAAGGAAGTAGGCTTTGTATGTCATTTAGGCAAAAGGAAGTATGCTTTGTATTTTTGTAAAAATACAAAGAGAGAAAAAATTGATAATTTGAAAATCTAACAATTGATTATAAGAAGCACTATAATAACAATCATCACTAAATATTTTCAAGATTTAATAACTTGAAAGTCTAACGATTGTTACTTAAATAAGATGATGTCATTTAAACAAATGGAAGTACCCTTTGTATTTTTATACAAAAATACAAAGAGAGAAATGTTGATAACTTGAAAGTCTAACAATTGATTTTAAGAAACACTATAATATTAATCATTTACTAAATATTTCGAACATTTGTTAACTTGAAAGTGTAATGATTGTTACTTAAATAAGATGATGTCGTTTAAGCAAATGGAAGTATGCTTTGATGTAGTTTAAGCAAATAGAAGTACCCTTTGACTTTTGAATTTTTATACAAAAATAAAATTTAAAAACAAAAAGAGAAGATAATGCATTAAACATTATTCTTTATGTCTCATTATGAAGGTAAAACTAGAGTTTAAGAAGTGGCCACCCATGGCCCACTTTGTAAAATAATGAAATGCCCCCTTTATACAAATTATGAGCCACTTAATTTTACTACAAAGTTTAATATCAAGGACTTGACTACATCGTCGATAGTCATGGCCTTCCATAGTTGTATATTGATTAAAATACTATTTCGCCCTTATATATAATTTATTGTTAATACAATATAAGGGTAAAATGGTAATTTAATAAATAAAATGGTCATGAATCATTGGCCATGTAGCTTTCTCCTAATATCAAAGCTTTAATTACAATCAACTCTCATCTCATTTCCAATTCATTTCTCTTGACAATTAAATATGCATGTTTAAGAAATTTCACATTTCTAGTGATTATTAAACACCAATTTATGCACTTAATACTAAAAAATGTTTGTTTTTCTTTCTTATTGTTGTAAAATGATTGGCCAATTTTTTTATTAATTGACTTTCATATTTTTTTAACTTCTTTTAGCATAACTTCTCTTTTATTAGATCAACTAAACTTACTTAGTAACCAACCTTTGTATTCTTAAAATTTTCAAAACATCTTATTTACTTATTCAATTGTCATCTACTCAATTGACCAATCATTGCATCTCGAAAAATTTTTAGGAACTATGTCTTATCCAATTTAATTATACTTTGTTGTCTGAATCTCTTTAAAACTCAAATTTCCAAATAATTTAATTGATGTAGGTGCTAAAGATCATTTCTTAATACTTTCAAACATTTAAAACCATATTATATTTTATTTTATAAAGGTTAAGTTAAAATAAATATTCTTCTATAATAATAAATTAAAATATATTAACCTTGTGCTATTAATATTTGAAAATGTTGTAACTATAGAAAGAATATAAAGAATTATTAAATTGCCTTGACTTTGATATTTAATTATCCTTTTTTTTATCTTGATAACTTTTATTGTTAATAGTTTAGTCTAATTTTCATAATTTTGATGTGATTCATTATGATTTTGCTCAAAATGACTTCAATAATGTCCATTACAAGTTTCTTTCATAGTAATCTACTCATTGATTTTATAAATTAATTCAATTTATTAGCAAAAAAATAATTTTATCTTAAAATTTTATGATAACAATTACCTTACTTCATTAGATAATTTTAAAAAAGTATTATTTATATAAGAAACTTCATTACTAATTAAGTAAATTGAATAAAATTAAAATTTTGACTTTGAATAACATTTTTTGTCAAAACCTATCCAATGTTGTCCTTTCCACCTATGTCTATATTTTATGGTAGGAAAGAAACAATCAATCCTTTAAAGACTCTCTAATTACATAAATATTGAACATAAATTCATATGAGAGTTAAGTTATTTGGTTGTATTATGTGTTATTATACTAGCTTATTTTTTACAAGTTTAAGAGGTAAAATGTTATATTTACAATTAGCAATGAGAAGAGCTAAAGGAAGATAGATTCTATCTCTATGGAAAAGACTTAGGGAATACCAGGCTAAACCTTAGGAACTTAAATAAATAAGGCTAAGGTTATTAAGGAACAGAGTTACTCAAATCCTATTAGAATGCTAGACTAGTAAGAGACCAGTAGAAGGACAAACAAGCAAAGAACGAGACTAAGCTCCAAAAAGAAAGGCAAGAGGGAGAATTAAACAAAATATGAGGACCAAAAGCCAGATTTCCCTTGTATTACTAGATGGAATAGAAGGAGAAAGATAGCCAAGAGATCCTACCGAGTGGTTAAACAAAATGTGAGGACCAAAAGCCAAATTTCCCTTGTATTACTAGATGGAATAGAAGGAGAAAGATAGCCAAAAGATCCTACCTAGTGGAAACGTAAACTCCAATCAATAAAGGAACACTCCCCACCCCAAATGAATTATTAAAAGACTTAGCTTTAAAGTTTATCAAAAGCTTTATCATATAAAGAATGAAAGAGGAAGTAGTTTGGAACTCGGATATAAGTAGTCCATACTCTAAACTTCCACTAGATACTTCATCCACAGAAATACTCTCTAATAAGATGTTCTTTGAATAAACTGAAGATTTGATAAACTTCAAAAAGATGAAATATTAGAGCAAGATAAGAGAAGGATCGAGAGGTGTTCTAAATAAATGATCTAAGGACCTCTTTTAAAGAAAAAATAATAATCAACTACATCTAATGGATGAAGAACTCGATTCTATGTTTAATTTGTTGTTTGGTTTGTATAATTGTTCTTATGGTAAATAAAGTAAACTAGCAGTGATAGTTATTTATTATTTAATTGTGATGAGGTTGTTAAATGTAAATTGGAGAACATTACATTTTCCCTGATGCTCTTAAACATAATTACCTTATACAACTTACTCATCTTTTCTCTTTTTTGCTTTATAAGTAGTTAAACAATAGGTTTTTTAGCTAAGGTTAAGCATTTCAACCTCCCTTATACATAATTTCTTTCCTTATCTTATTAATACAAAAGATATTATCTCATATATATATATATATATAACCCTTTTTTTTAAGTTCCTATACACCTTTATGATCATCCTTTTAATTGGTTTCTATAGCACCAATTTAAGGACGAGAACTAACTCTGTAGCTTATAACAATAAGCAATCATTATTACCTATTATTTTAATTATTTTTAAATATTTAGTAGCAATTTCTAAAATATTTAAAAGTAATATATATAAGTAAATATCATATATATGTATGTACAATTTAAATTTCCAAATTACTTATGAAAAATAATAAATTAAAAATTTTCTATCAATAGTCATTCCATATGTCTTTTCACATCTCTTAATGATATCACTTTGAATCATTGATCTATTTGGATTACTCATGAAGTTTTAGAAAAAAAATATTTCTACTGGCCTATTATTAAGAGAGTATAAACATTTATCTATTCATTAAATTTCGACAAATAAATAAATTTTTTATATGGATCATTATTTGGTCAATTCATATTTAATTTTTTCATTCTTTAATAAAAGACTTATTCTATATATATGTACCTAAATTTTTTTAATGCAATCATAATATTGTAAACTTACGTAATGAAATTCATAAGTAAATTCTAAATGAAAAATTAAGAATTATAAATAACATACATAATTAATTCTTTATAAAGGTCAATTGGGTAGTACCCATGCATTGCCCTTTTATATAAGGGGCATTTTTTTCATTACAACCGTAAAATGATGAAATGCTCCTTTATATAAAAGGGGGCTATGGGTGGCTAGGATTTTATCATTCTTTATAACAACAAAATTTGAACAAATATACATATAACTATTATAGAAATGAGAGAAACTTTAACTCTCCCCTCTCTAAGGTTTTTTCTTGTGATTTTCTTAACTTCTCTTCTCTTATCTCCTCCATTTTCCTTTTTTTTTTCTTTCCCTCCATGTTCTCCTTCATCATTTTTCTACCTCTTTGTATTCTTTCTCCCTTGATTCTTTTTCTTTGCTATCTAATGTCTTTTTTTTAAAGCATTTTGGTCTTTCCAAGTTTGACGTCATTCTCTTAAATGCCCCATCTCTAGTGTCCTCTTTTCTTAAGTCTTCCTTTGGTGAAGTAAGTATTGATTCTAATAAAAGTTCCTTGCTCTCTAATTCCTTGGTTAACATTAGGGTGTCAAAAACCTTGCATCCTATGGTAAGGCCCTTTAAGCAAGGGCTTAGTGGATCATCAATTCCATTTTCTCAAATAGAGAATGTTGTCATAAGCACAACTTCTAGCTTGAGAGCATCAGCTATGAAGGGGTTTTCTCCAATCCATTTAAGGAAGAAACAATGAAATCTACCTCCCCTGAACTTGTTGTGATTATTGTGGGGAGGGTTATCTTTAAGATATCTAGGGCAAAAGTGGTGAAGTCTACCTCTTTTGAACCTGGTGTAATTATGGATTCCTTTTCTTTCAAGAAGCTTATAGCTAAAGTAGCTAGTCAATGTAAAGCTGATTTAAAGCCTTGTAAGCTATACCCATTTAGGTGATTCCCTAGACTGATGTGCTTTGAGCAAAGCTCAAGTTGCATCTTCTAGGAAAATAGATAATAAAGTCTTGAATTCTTTCAAAGTTGAAAATAGTGTAGTGTTAAAAGGTAATTATTTCTCTAGACCAGTTAACGAATTAGTTAATGATCAATGATGCAATTCAGTCTATATTATCTAAATTAATTTAATTTAATCTTTTAACATAAAAATATAGTAATAAATTCAAGACCAATTTATTGGAAACTGCACTGATCAATGAGTAATATAGTGGATTCAATTTAGTCCAGATTATCATTCCCACAGGGATTCAAATTATGAGTACTAAATCACTTAGATTACAATTATCTAAAGAATCTAATTTGATCTAATTACCAAAAAATTAACCTAAAAATTCCAACTAACGCAAAGTAGAATAAGTTACAATTAAATATTACCAAATTGAAATGATTAGCTAAGGTTCAGGTTTTCAGTGATCTAACTGAGTTATTTAAAGGTTGTGATGTCTAATCTACTGTATCTTTATAAAATCAAGACAATGTTATGGTTAAGATAATATCTTTTCTCTATTAATCTTAACTAGTAATTTAGTCATTTATCAAATTTAAGCAATAAGCATAAAGTTCAAGAAGTTTAATAAAAAAATTCCTTATTTATAAATTAACACTCTCGCAATTAATCAGAGTTTAGTCATTCACTAGTTTAAATCATGCTATTTATTAATTTTCCACAAACATGAATAAGAACTTAGTTAAGCAAATTACTATCCTTACCTAACTAAAAATCAGATTATTCACTCACTTGAATCAAAAAACACAAGTTATGAACTTAAACAACATAACTTTAATTTTTTAAAAAAGTGAAAGACAATGAATATAAAAGTTAAAGAAGTACCAAATCAAGCTCCAAACACATTTGCATATCTAAATCACATGCTCAAGAACTTATAATCTTCAAAAACAAGGTTGAATCTCCAATATAAGTGATTGAAATAAATAATACACCTAAAACCCTAAAATTAAAGAAAGAATATAAAATTTGGGAGAAAAGGGACAAGAATGAGCTACTAAACTTTTTCTCTAAACTTTTAGAGATGCTTACATATGTCTTAATCAGGTTTTTTCAAAGTTAGCTACAAGTTTCTTTAGAAATCGCAATGAATCTATTTGAAAAGACGTGTATACAGACATCAATAATGCTTGATGTTGGGGATCAACAACACTGTTAATGACTTGCATTTATCTTCTATATGTAGGTTAGACATCAACATGAGTTACTGGAGATTACCATCATTATATAAAGACCCGCATTGAACTCCATTATGACATCAACAGTGGTTTACACAATACCATTAATGGTGCCAATTATAAATCCAAGTTGAATTCCTGAAAATGATTCATATGTGATTCTTTTTATATCAATTCTTATTTTTGGGTATTAACCTACATATTAATCAATTGAACATCAAAATAAAGAAAAATCATATCTGATTATATCTAAGAACACTATGAAATTTATACCTATCGGTCAATCATCTATTTTTCAAGTTTTTAATGCTAATAATTTGTCTATTGATACATGTGACTAATATGAACATAAAACTCTCTCTGATTATTTTCCTCATTTGAAGATGAAAATGTGGTGCTTAGACCACCTAAATATGTGGTCTTCTTTAGTGCTGCTAGACGTGGAAATTGCCTAGTAGGCTACTTTTGTAAGAAGTATATTATTTTACCTATAGTATAAGTGATTATTATCAAAATCTAAATGCTGCTAGGCATCAAACATGTTCTTGTTAGCGAAGACGATTTCTTTTTCTTTTAGTTTGGTACTTAGAAGGTATGAACAAAGTTCTAGATAAGGGTCATTAAGATGTCACAAGATTGGCTTTATTTTTAAAATCCTGACATGTTAGAATGGAGTTAAAGAAGGATGTTTATTATTCTATACCATTAAGGGTTAAGTTTTATGATATTCCTTTAGAATTATAAACTTTAAAGGGTTTAATCTATTACAAGTTTTATGAGTGGACTCATTTACCTTGATTATATGATAGCTCTACAAAGAATAAATTTGTAAGCCTTAAAGGCACTTAAGAGGGGGGTGAATTGAATATTAAAAAAAACTTTGTTGTGGAATTAAAACTCAACACCCATCCAATTTGATGTAATGATATATGCAAGGGTGAATGCTAAAATGATAACACACAATACGATAACTAAAGAGAGTAGAGAAGAGAGGGCAAGACACACAGATTTTTAAAGAAGTTTACCTACCCCAAAGATAGGCTACATCTCTTCTCCAACTACTTGTTGGATAATGTTCTTTACTAACTAAAGTAAAATAGATACAATCTTTTTCTAGGCAAAGAGTAGCCTTTACAACCAATCTTTTTCTAGGAAAAAAGTAACCTCTACACAACAATATTTTTCTAGATGAAGAGGACCCTTAACTACCCAATCTTTTGAGGCAAAGAGAAGCCTTTCCAATCTTCTTGTGAAAGGTAAAGAATAACCTTAATCTTTATATCGTAAAGAGAAGCCTTGACATACTTAACTAACTTAACAATGCCAATACCCCCTTTTTAGTAACTAAGGACACGTATGAATGTGTTTCACTTAAGGCACAATCAAACTAAAGGTCTAGTGCTTTCACTAATTGAATGAATGATTGATCACACAAATGAAAGCTTAAACAAGCATAATATGATAGATTTGATGCACACAAAAACTTGTATGATAACAAAATACAATCTAAAATGTTTACTTAATCCAAATCTGGATAGATTTGATAGACAAGAAAACTAATACTTCCAAACAATCAAATAAGCCTCTAAAAATTAATTTAATATTTAATAATACTCTTGAGACTTAAAGAAAATAGAAAACTATAAGCTGGAAGCAAACAAATCATATTTGAATACTCAAATATATGTATTCAAGCAATCATACGAAATCTGGGCAGATTTAAACAGTCTACAAATAAAAACCCTAAATAGAAGATATAAGTGCCAAAAAACCAATCCAAAAATACTTGAATAATCATAAGATCATAAAAAAAATTAAACGCAGTAACTTATACACCCAGAACTGATTTATATAACAAAAATATGTAGTTAACACAAGAACATAAAAATAGTGACAGTTTAGGTGTATCTGAACAATAATTTTAAAATAACTCAAATAGCCTTCACAAAATTCAAAAATAAAACTTTAACACACTCTAGAACACTTCAGAAGTCTTAAAATAATTTTTCATGATTTTAGAAACTGATTAAGAAGTCTAGAAAATGTTGAAATTTGTGACATATAATTCTAGACAGATTCAACACTTCTGAAGAGAACAGACTTTAAACTCAAGAAATAATCTTCCAAAAATTGAAACAAAAATCACACACCTTCTATAAACCTTAGAAAAACAGAAAAACACAAAATCAGAATTTTTTAAATAGATTTAGTATCAAAAATCAATATCTAAAATAGATCAGAATAAATAGAAATAAATTTGGTACGTTTGAGAGTTTTTACTCTAATCTATCAATATAATCACTCCATAAATTACAATCAATCACGATCATAAATATCTATTCTAATATAAAACATAAATTTCACAATTAATTAAATAGATTTAAGATGATAGGGATACGGAGAAACTAAAATAGTGCAGAGAAAGATAGATTGGAGAGATTGGAGAAGTTGATCTATCATTTTTTTAGAGCTAGAAAACATGAGTTGAGAATTTGGAGAGGTCTAGGAGGCTGATAGGGTTTGTTTTATGGCTGCTTGCAGTTTTTATTAAATGTTTTAGGGTTTATCCTTATTTAATTCTAAACTAGGAAATATAGAAGTGTTGGAGATAACTTTTAGTAATATGTCTTCTTAAAGCTTCAATAAATATTTTCAGTACTTAAAAAATGAAATAAAATTCTAGTAAACTCTTAAGACCTTAGGAAAAATGTGTATGATAATTTTAAATCAATAAAAAATTATTTTCGTACTGAAAAATCAGATTGAATGATGATAATTTAAATGTGGACAGATTTGAGGTAAGTCAACAAAATGGTTTAAACAAAACAAATTTAAATTCTAAAAATGCAAAAGAATGGCTAAAGCAATTCTTAACTATCCAAAAATTGAATAAGACTTCAAACAAGATTTAAAAAATAATTTTAGATGATATTAATAATAAAAATGATTCAATGATTGTGTTATGAAACTTTATGCCGCTTTTAAAAACTATGTACAATTCATGATCAAAATTGAGCTCCTAGGTCAATTTTACAATAAGTAAAACGACTAAATCATCATAGGGGGTTTTCTAACTCAGATCATTCATGTATTCTCTTATTTTTCGGATTAAATCAAAGTGCATG
>JAOXYD010103420.1:0-11668 GCA_028565735.1 Pinacopodium congolense | reverse complement strand
AATTAATTAATTAGAGTTAATTATCTCATTGAAATGGTTATTTTAATTATTCTTAATTATAAAAATTTTATCTTAATTTTTTTAATTTTTTTCAAAAAATCTCTTGTATTTTTCATTTTTTATCAAATACCTCCCTGTGTTTTTCATTTTTATTAAACACCCCCTGTATAGTAACTGTCATGTCACTCGTCACGTTAACACACATGCACAGTCACTACCGCCACGTCAGCACGGTCAACCACCACGTCAGCATAATCAACCCGCCACGTCATCACTCCAGCCACGTCAGCCGCCACGTTAGCGTCCAGTCAGCCCTAAATAGTTTTAGGGAGTATTTGATAATTTTGTTAAAATACATTAGGGGTCTTTGATATTTTTAAAAATACAGGGAGGTATTTGATAATTATCAATAATTCAAGGGTTAAAGAATATTGACTCTAACACTGTCGATTCACAATTAATAAGATATTTAATACCATTTCGTTCTGGTATCAAACTTTATCATTTCGGAGAAAAATACCGATTAGGATTTATCATTTCAGTTGGTACCGACCAATATTATTTTTCCAGTACCGTGGACTAAACTAAAAAATTAAAAAAATTGCCAAAACACACCCTCTGTGGCCCTACCTCGACCCTCTGTCTCGCCTTCGTTGTCCTTGCTTGCCTTCACAACTCACTGCTCTTCGTTCACCCATCACTGCTCGTTGTTGTCTTCTTCTCCACAAGACGAGCTTCTCCAGTCTCCAGTCTCCACTGCCACCACTATCCCCATCACCATTGCCAACATCAACAACTAGAGCATGCCTTTTCTTTGCGTGACGCCTTCAGTTCTTCACTATCAGGCACTTGCGCTCCTTCCTCCACCACCAACGTACCTCCAGCCAAATCCAAAAAGCGACACTTCAATTGTTGGCCAATGCGACACATCTAGCCTCTTTGGCTCCTTACCCAATACCCTCTAGTCACCTGTGCGGCTACGCTTTTCAGAAAGCCAAAAACTAGTGGTAGATAAGAAGAAAGAAGTAGATGATCATCTGGTCTAGAACATAAAAAAAGAGAAAATGGAGGGAGTAGTGCCTAGCGCTTTAGGCAGATCATAAATGTGGGGATTCTCTCCTGGATGTGAAGAAGACTACTAATTTAGGTTCTTTTCTTTTTTGGATTACACTTGGAACATAGATATAATCTAAAGGTTATAATATTGCCACTTTTCTCTTATTCATTATGAAACACGGTTTGAAAGTGATAATATTGATAAGCTTAACTCGTAAGAAAGTTAAAAAATTTTTTGTCTCTATCAAAGAATTTTTTTCTAATTCATGTCTTTACACAACTTTGTCTTATTACCAAAGTAATCAATTTAGAAAATAAATGAAAATTTTATTAAAAAATTCTCCTTATCACAACAAAAATATAAAACAACACCTAATTGAAATAAAATTAAAATGTAGTACTATTACTGTATTGAAAATATGAAATATAATTCTGTATTAAATTATAAGTATGTTTTGATTTATTAAAACAATTAAAATAAAATATTTTTTATTTTATTCACCATAAAAAATGACAAAATATGAAAATATTTAAATTATAAATATGTGAATGTTTAATGTTTTATTGTTTGATGTTTATAAATAATAAAAATAGAAATATAATTTTTAATATGTCAAATTTATATTATTATTAATTTTTTAAGACGTTGTTGAAGTAAAGTTAAAAATATATACTATAATATATAAAGAGGTTATTTTGTAAGTTTTATAAAATTTAGGAACTGATTTATAATTTTAAAAAATTATCCAAAATAATATCAATATTTACCAATACCAATATAATATCATTTTAAACTCAAATCCGATATTGATATGAATACGGTATTTAATACATTTTTCACAAAGTAAATCCCTCAAATCGAAGGATTCTGAAAGACGACTTTAGAGATTCAGTCGTCTTTTATTTTCTTTCTATGAAATATAAGATGATAATCGAACAATAAATCTTTTTTATTGAATCTCTAAACGAAGATCATAGAGATTCGGTTACGGAAGAAGCTTCAGAGGCCTTTCAGCAAGGAAAAAGGTTGATGAAATCCTTTAATTTTTGAGGTTTGTCTTTCTTTTCTTGTGTTGAATAATTTTATTGAAATTACACTTCTTAATTATCTAAAGTTGACTTGTTTGTTCAGTCGTTGAAAACTTGAACTTGATTAATTACTTTTATGAATATAGTGTTGAATACTTGATTTTGATTAATTATTTTTATGGATAAGGTATGGAATACTTGAGTTCGTTTAATTATTTTTATGAATAAGGTGAACTCGCTGATCTATCTTTGTTTAATTAATGATATTATTCTTTTTTATTTAGAAAGAAGAAATGGAAGTCATCCTATCAAATATTTATCGTTACTTGTAATTAAAACTTGAATAAAATTTTATTTTCTTAATCATCTTCTAGCTTGATTTAATTCAATGAAATTTCTTGAGCTCAGCATGGCAAAATCTCATGAATTTCTACTTCTATCAATCAAAACATTTATTACATAGAGAAACAAGTGCTATAAAACAGTTTATTTGCAATATAAGTTCGAAAAGGTAAAATATTAATATAATTACTTTAATTCATTCTTAATATTCTGTCTTTTAATAAGAGTATAAAATAGTTAAGTAACGATTTCTTTATTGGTATTGTTATTAAATAAATTTTTATGTCCAATTATGGATAGAAAGAGGATTAATTAACTTTTACATATTTTGGTTAAACATTTTAAGCAAGAATGATATATAAGAAGACAATTTTCAATTTTTTCTTGCGCATTTTTTCCAAAAGATTTCAACTGAATCTATTAATTTGTCAGTAATTTGTGTCCAATGGACAAGAGTGAAAACATAGTCCTAAGAATATTTTCTTTATTTACATTATTGTATTTATTAAATTATATTTTCTTTATGTTGCATTCAATAAGAATATTTAGTGTTTTCCTCTCATTCTATGGCTTTCTAAGTTTCTTTTTTTTTTAATCCCAAAAGCTTAAGCCTTTAATATTATAGTTCTAATTATACAAAAAGACAAGTATACTTTACACTTGCCTCTTTAAGAGAACCTTATGCATAAGAAAATCTTAAATTACAAGAGGGTTAAGAAGAATTTAAGCCGAAATTCAAATGAACATTTATATATAATTTAAGAATAAAACTTTAAAATAAATAAATTATGAATTTTCTATCACTCGTTATAAAATTCTAGAAGGACTCGAAGAGAATTCAAATTATATTCAAGTGAATACTTATATGCAACTTAGAGATATCATATTTTAATTTAAAATCTTAAAACAACAGCTTTCAAACTCTCTATTATAAATGATTCATTATATTTTTTATTCTTTTTTATGTGAAATAATTTGCTTATGAATCCCCAATTCTTTATTTACATGTGTTTCAAGACCTTTTATCTTTTTATCTTTCTTTCCTTTCACTAACCTATTGGGAAAATAATTCAATCAGTTAAGTAAGATGACATATATATGCTAATAAGAGGTTTTAGTATACATTTTTTGTTCACTCTTGATTCAATTAATTATTTTTTAACTCAAATTAATGAGTTTAAACTTTTAAATGCAAAATTCCCGATCTATTTAATTTGTCTTTTACATATTTATTTTTTATTAAATAACTTTTGAATTCAAATTTATAATTATTTTTTATGATAAATTCAACGGAAAAACTTTAAAAAATAAACAGGTGCCATAAATATTAACATTATTCTAACTTTTAAGGCCTTCAAGTCAAATGTAGCTGTTTGCTTACGTATACATAGCTAAAACCTCAATTTAATGATCTTTAAAAAAAAAAACTCAATTTAATGACCACAATTTCAACGGTGTGCAGTACTATTTCCCTTTTTCTTATTCGCTTTCCTTATTAATGTTCAATCATATAACAATAATAAATACCAACAGATTTATACCTTAAAATTGGCTAGGCTAGTAAATTTTCATTACATTATTCAACTATATTTTAATAATTATTCTAGAAAATCATCATGATTAAATACCTTATACCACCTTTCCTAATCTCTCCAACCTGTTTCAGATTTATTAGTCGTCCTCCACCAAACCATTACTACCTTAATACAACTGGTTTTCTCATTACCTTCCTAGCAATAAACCATTTAATTTCTTACCTTTAACCTTAATTGACCCTGTCTAATCTCTCCAACCTGTTTTAGCTTTATTAGTCGTCCTCCAATAAGTCATTACTAGCTTCATTCAACTAGTTTTCTCATTACCTTCCTAGCAAATTTCTTACCTTTATCCTCAGTTAACTTACCAAAATGAGCCCCCAATCACATGATCCCACAAATGATTATCCACCTCTAACCTCCTTCCTTGCTCTACACCTAGGCTAACAAATGAGAAACTGACTTGGAAGCAGATCTTGAGAGGGAACTCCCGTGATTCTCTTGTTTTCTACTCCCTGTAACAATTGAAGCCAAAGTCTAGTAGCCCCATAACTAGAAATATTAAAGGAAGGAACAAAAACTTGGAATTATACCTTAATGGTTTTTTTCCTAGACAAAAGGCCTTACTTTCTGGTAGTTCATACATGGGCTAGCAAGATGTGAAAAGCAAAAGGTTTGATGGAAGTTTTGCTGAATGAGGAAGACCTACTCCTATTTAAGTTTGACACAGAAACAAAGGCAAAAGAGATCATAAAAGCCAAACCTTGGTATATCAAAAAATTTCCTATATTCTTATAATTTTAGAAGTCAGGAATAGCACTAGAGAAGGTGAAATATGAACAAATTTCCATATAGGTGAATTTCCATAATGTTCCTTTAAAATATTAGTCCACAATGGGGCTAGGCCACCTAACTAACTACATTAATAAGCCTATATGCATTGATGAAGATGTTAATAATTGTATAAATGTTGAATATGGCAAAGTCCTTCCTAATTTGATACCTTTATTGAGACTAAGAGAACATGATGAATTGTTTGAGGATTTTATCAAGGTTTCATATTAATGGAGACCAATTAATCAGTAACAAGAGTGGAAGGAAACAAAAAAAAAGATTTTTAAGAGGAGATCATAAGGAACTAATAGGTCACAAGGATCAACCAATAGAATATTCACACAGCAAGGATGGTCAAAACTTTCAGGATACTAAGAAAGGGAATACAGGTTAGGAGATTAATGAAGACCAAGGTCAAATAGAAGCTAATATACAACAAGTATCCCAAAACATGATCAAGGAAACTAACCTGGAATATGTGGCAAAGACAAGTCGGAGGTAGATTTTGAATCGAATATCAGTGGCTAGGCCCCATTTAGATATTAATCTAGTACCTGTAATTGAAACAGAGGATAAGACATCAAATTCAAAAGATGGTAATAACACTGTTTAAAAGACAAACAACAATGATCTCAAATACAAAGCTAGTAATTATAACCCTCATAGCATGCAAAAATCAAGAGAAAACTCACTTGTATCAGTTAATGAAAACCATATCGTGTAGCGTGGTGCTATGAAGGAGAAAAGAATCGATGAAGGAAGATAGTCACAAAACCTGCAATATTCATAACAAACAGAGGAAGGATTTTAGACCACAACAAGGAAGAAATCTCAGAGAAATAGAACAAAGAGTTCTGAGTTATACTTAACCAATATATGTCAATAATAGCATAGAATGTAAGGGATCTTAACTGCCTTAGAAAACAACAAATGCTCAAGGATTTTGTTCAAAATAAAAAACCTAATATACTAGGTTTATTGGAGATCAAACTTTATAAGGAGCGATGCAGTCAACTTAAATTAATAGGAAATCAGTGGTAGTTTATAACAAATCACCAATACCATCGTTATTGTGGGATTATAGTGGTTGTAGATACTAATGTGGTAACAATAAGGCTTATACAGACTACTGACCAGGTGGTAAATTTGGTAGTGGATTTTACATTAACTAATACTAAGGCAATATTATCCTTTATTTATGTGTCGAATTTTGAATTCCAAAGGAACTACTTGTGGGCCAATCTATGTACTTTTAAGAATTCTATTAGTGGACCACGACTATTAATAGGTGATTTTAATAGTATATTATATAGGTCAGAAACAACATGAGGTATTAGTAATGGAAACATAAAGGATGACATAAGGAAATGCTTTGACAAGATAGAAATAACAGACATTAGATCTGAAGGCTATTTCTTTACGTGGAGTAATAAACAATGCAATAATAGATGTATTCAAAAAAATCTGGACAGAGCTTTAGTCAATGGAGAATGGCTATCAGCTTCTTTTGAGAGAATAGCTTCATTTTTAAATCCTTTTTTCTCTGATCATTCACCAATTTACATCTACCATTTATTCAACCTTAGAGTAAGGAAGTATCCGTTTAGATTTAACAATTACCTAACAGAAGTGTAAGATTTTAATGAAACTATTGGTGTAGGTCTAACCACTTAAATCACTGAGTGCAAAGAATACATTTGTGTGAGGAAGTTAGAGATTATCAAAAAAGGATTAAAGGCACTTAACAGGAAAACTGCAACAAACACCTATAAAGTTGTAAATGATGCTAAGTGTGGTCTTGAAAGGGCTCAACATAAGCTTTATTATGCACTAACAGATGTCAACATAATTCACAAGGAAAAGGAAGCCCTTAATCTGTATGCTGAAGTTATTGCAAGGCATAATTTCATACTTTTGCAAAGATCTAGGGTACTTTGGCTACAAGAGGGTGACAAAAAAACTAAGTTCTTCTACAAGACAATTAAGGTAAGAAGGAACAACAACCTCATTGTATCTTTGATAAGGAAGAATGGAGGAATAACAACGAATCAAGAAGAAATAAAACATGAAGTTTTTCATACTTTAAAAACACTTTGGGTACGATCAGATAATACCTCTTCTACAACGACCATAAGATCATTTATCTCAAGTAAAATAAGTGCGTAGGAGATTCAATCTTTGATTATACCATTTAATGCTCAAAATTTTGAGAATGTAGTGTTTGATATAAATCCAAGGAAAGCTCCAAGCCTTGATGATTTGAATGGTTTATTTTTTCAAAAGTATTGGTCACTCATCAAAGATTTGGTTACTAATATTATACTGGAATTTTTTGAGAAAGAGATGATATTGAGGACCATAATAAGATATTTATCAGTCTTATCCCTAAAGTTCCTAATCCTAATTCTCTAAATGATTTCAGGCCAATATCTTGTTGCAATATATTATATAAAATCATCTCCAAAGTGCTAGTTATACAAATAAAGCGGATTCTTGGTAAACTAATAAATAATTCTCAATATGCCTTTATTTATAATAGGTTTATTGGGGACAATGTTATCTTAGTTCATGAACTATTGCGAGGATGCAACAGGAAGAATGACCCTAAGAGTTGTGCTATCAAAATAGACTTATACAAAGCCTATGAATCTATCAGTTGGGAGTTTATAATATAGTTAATGGAAGCATTTAGATTTTCAGGAAAATTTAGAGAATGGATATGGCAATGTATAACTACCACTTCCTTTAGTGTACTAGTTAATGGAGAATTGGCCAATCTATTTCAAGGAAGAAAATGATTAAGGCAAAGGGGTCCCCTACCTCTTTATACTATGCATGGAAGAGTTACACAGATTGATGAAGCATAATATTTTACAGGATGATAACTTTCAATTCCATAGCAAATGTAAAAGGGTAGGAGTCTTCAGTTTATTTTTTGCTGATGATTTAATGCTATTTTCAAAAGCTAACAAGAAATGTACAATGGTTTTGATGACTTCACTTGATACTTTCATAGGGCTTTTAGGGTTAAGAATCAATCAAAGCAAGAGTTTCATGATTCTGTTTAAATCGACATGCCATCATTTTAATTATCTAGCTACAGTAGTAGGGTTTAATATTAAATCCCCTCCTTTTATCTATCTTGGATTGCCTATCACTACTAGAAGACCACTAATTAATGAGAGTTCCTTACTATTAGAGAAAGTCCACAAAAGAATTAGAAGTTGGACCAACAAGGTTCTATCTTTTGCGAATAGACTACAGTTGGTGAAATCAGTATTGAATTCTTTACATACTTATTGGTCATCTTACTTCTTCCTTACTAAAGGATTAATAAATAAAGTTGAGAAAATGCCAAGGTATTTTTTATGGTCTGGAACAGAGGATAGTAAAGGAAAGGCCAAGGTAAGTTGGAAGGAACTATGCAAACCAATGAATAAAGGGGGCTTAGGAATTACACCAATCAATTTAAGTAATAAGGTACTTCTTAGTAAAAGGTTATGGAGGCTTTTGGTGAATAAGGAATCTCTTTTATCATAGTAGATACGTTCTTACTACTTTCAAAACAAGAGCTTTTGGGAAATTAGAAGTAATACTAGCAATATTTCATATTTCTGGAATCATCTACTGAAAATAAGAGACAATTTAAAAGATAATATTAAATACATAATCGGAAATAGAGAATCAGCTTCATTGTTTTTTGATAATTAGAGCAATATTGGACCTATTTTTGGATCAATTTATTTGCAGCAAGTAAATACCAATGTTTCTCTCAATGTTAAGGTGAGACAGTGGATTAGTAATGGTAAGTAGGCTACTTATCCTTATGTAATTAGGCATATATTGCCAAATTACAGTCTTGACATAAATAAGGATGATACCTACAGATGTTTAGCTCATAGATAATGGGTTTTCACTAATAACTCCTATAAAGAGCTTTACAGTAAGAAGGATCAGGTTATAAAATAGAGTAAAGTAGTTTGTAACAAATTCTTACTACCTAAAGTGGCATTCTTTATGTGTTTAGTAGTAAAGAAAAGGCTGAACTTTATGAACAAATTGCATTATCTAAACATCTCTTCTAGATGCTCATTGTGTAAATGTCAAACTAAAATAATAGAACATTTATTCTTTAACTGCAATTTCAGTCAGTAAATTTGGTTCAAGATTAACAACTTCTGCTTTTGGGACTGCCCTTCTACTAATGTCACTGATTTACTAAGATGGATTGGAAGTCACATATCGGATAATAAGGTAGTTTATCTTATATCTTTGGGCTTTATTATGTATTCGATATGGAAAGAAATGAATGAAATATTGTTTAAATGGTTAGAGAGTACCAATGAGCAAGTGTTTGCTAAGATAGTTTGTTGGATTAGAGAATAAATCATGTCTAACAAACTATCAGTACTATGCTTCAGACAACTCCTAGCCAACTGGAATATCTTATGAAGGGGGTCGGTTTACTAATTCCTAACAAATGCTAGCTAAGCAATATCAACATCAAGGATACACGGTTAGGAGGAAATTACTACTTATGAGGAGGGCTGGTCACGTTAAAACCTAATTTTTTTCTACCAACAGCTACAAAAGCAAAATCAACATCAAGTATACACAACAAACAAGAGTCACAGTATACACGAATAGATCTAACAATAGCTGGCTAATATACTAGCAACAGAGTTAACAAAGACATACCTTGTCTAGGTATGAACTAGCGCAAATGTAGGAAATTGAGCTCCCTACAAAAGAAATAGTCTTAATAGTGAGGTTGAAGTCACAAGAAACGAGAAGTAGAGAAGATATATCACCTGAGAAGATGAGATGATCAGCTTTCCACCATCGAAATGCCTCAGAGAATCAAATCAATGATTAGGGTTCGTAGAGCTGTTGACTGGTTAGGGCTTAAAATAGAGAATCAGAACACTGATTAAGTATCTTGATATCTCAGATAATCAAAGTCGATGTGGGAGAGGAAGAGTATATGTTTGTTGGAGGTGTTGAGTAGGATTGTGATCAGACAATTTCGGCAGGAGTGAATGAAGATTAGGAAAATTAGTTTCATTTAGAATTTTATCTCTTATGTTTACCTTTTACTGATACGTGATTGGCTTACAAGTGATGTACGTGTAGGGGTTTAGGTTTCTTAACCTTGTAACTTTATTTTATTTTGATTAATTAATTATTTAATTTTTCAAAAAAATTAATAATTATTCTTTTAGTAAACATTAAAAACATCTAAATATATGTAATCATGCAGTTTAATCAAAATATTCAATAAAATAATAATTCAAAATTAAATAACTTTCTCAATTTGTACTGTTTAAGAATTCAAACACACAAAATTTTTTAGAAATTCTATCACTTAAATATCTTGAAAATTTCATAATACTTAAAATCAAAATCTCAATATTCAGAGATTTTGAAGGTTAACATTGCTTTAATTTCACCTTTTTTATTAGTATGTGTCTCTTTTGTGGGCTGAAGAGAAACATATATAAGATTTTTATATACATATGTATTATGGGAGAGTAAATGGAATTGGCGTCTTGTTACCGAACTCGGAAGAGAAGAAAAAAGAAGGCTTTCTAGAACGAGACACCTCTTCGCTAGTGTCTTTCAAGCAGTGGCTTTTGAGTATCTACGTCTCAACACGCGTTATAGGCCATCATTTGTCGTTTTTATGACTCCTGTGTCGTATCGTCTCCGGGTGTTTTTTGCCATGCAAACTTTTGCTCTTCTCCCCATTTTACCCCTGCCTTCCGTGCCCTCTAACCCCGCGGCTTCGATTCTCTGCACTCGGAAACGTTTTGTATCAGTGCATTCGACTACTGTGATTTGTGGCCCCCACTTGTGAATTGGGTTTCCACAGAGTCAACTCCAGTGGCATAAATGAAAATATTGCTTCGTTTTTCATCGAAATCATCTGTTCACTAAGGCTCCAAGTAAATTTAATTTAAAGTTAAGAAGTCTCGAATTGATTTAGAGAGATTTAGTATCCATGGGTTTATTTTAGTAGAATTTTTGTTAATAAATTTTTTTAAAAAAGAAAATTAATTTTTTGACTGTCATTTAAAAAAAATTTTTTTTTTTTTAATTTTATAGAATAAATTATTTGATAAATTATAAATTGACCGTGAGCTATCTTACTTGTTAGATAAATAAGAGCAATCTCTTCGTGTTTTAATTTTAATATTTAATTCTTAGGTCTCTAAATTAATAATTAGAAACAAAAGCTGTTATCTTGAATCATTTGCAATAAAATCTAATTAAAATCTACTACACGCATAATTAAATTGAATATTATTAAAATGTAGAATGTGTAAATATATTCATATAATTTAAATGACATTTTTTTATTATAATACAAATTATACAAATTCGATCTATGTTGAATTGTTTATGATATTAAAAAAAAGAGTCAATATCACTTTTACCCCCTCAATTTTTGACAATTATCAAATACCCCCCTGTATTTTTAAAAATATCAAAGACCCCCCCTGAATTTTAACAAAATTATCAAATACCCCCCTGAAACTATTTAGGGCTGACCGGACGTTGACGTGGCAGGAGTGTTGATGTGGCGGCTGACTGTGCTGACGTGGCAGCGTTGACCGTGCTGACGTGGCGAGTGACATGGCTGCTGACGTGACAGTGTTGACTGTGTTGACTGTACAGGGGGGTGTTTGATAAAAATGAAAAATACATGGGGTTTTTTGAAAAAAATGAAAAATACAGGGAGTTTTTAAAAAAATGAAAAATACACTGATTTTTTGAAAAAATTAAAATTTTTATGATAAAATTTTTATAATTAAGAATAATTAAAATAACCATTTCAATGAGATAATTAACTCTAATTAATTAATTAATTA
>JAOXYD010103400.1:0-11670 GCA_028565735.1 Pinacopodium congolense | reverse complement strand
ACATATTTGAAACAACCTATCTAAGGTCTTGGAACTTCCAATTCACTTGAATTTCTAATATCTTCAATTTTGACCTTTAAACTCCAAGCTTTCTATAATGGATTTTTCTTGAAACATCCCTATTTTTAAGATTAACATCATAAACTCAAACCATTAGTGATTAAGCATGTTTTATTATCATTAAAACCAAGATTGGAACCTCCATTTGTTCAACAGTAAGAGTTCTAACTTTAATATAAAAAACAGTCTCTCTAAAACATAAAAGATAGATCAAATCAACTCTTAAATACTGAAATAAGATATTAGAAACAAATTTTCACACTCAGAAACACAAATTGATAGCAAACAAATGATTGAAATAAGTGCAGTATAAAAGTGGCAACTTGAGACTTTTGAGAGATTCATGAGGTTTGATCAATTTTTGGAATGTTTAGAAAGTCAAAATTCGTTTCTAAAGGTTATATATAGTGTTTAGATTCTCAATGAGGGTTTTGGAGGGTTTTAAGATTTTAGAATGAAGACAAAAGGTAAAAACCTGAAAGTAGAAACTAACCATTAGAGATAGATCCTCCAACAGTGCCCTCTGGGCTTATCAATGGCGTCATTGATAGCTTCTGAGAAATGGGGATACAATGGTACCCTGAAGCCTGTCATTTAAGGAAGAACAGGCTGCCGTTATACGTCTAAAAAACATGAAAAGACTCCAAACTATATCCAAAACTTTTCATACAAGTTTCCAACAATAATTAAGACTTCAAACAACTTTTAAATCATATCTTAAGGCTATACAAATGATCAAAACTCATAAACCAATTCAAAATCATAAAATGATATTTGAAATGAAATAATATGCAACTTTATATACTTAAATGTAATGCATGATCAAAATTAAGCCCTTAGATCAATTTAATATCAAGTAAAACTTACAAACATACTTGAAACAACCTATCTAAGGTCTTCAAGCTTCCAAATCATTTGAATTTTCATTATCTTCAAATTTGACCTTCAAACTCCAAGCTTTCTATATTGAATTCTTCTTGAACATACCTATCTTTAATATTAACACTATAAACTTAAACCATTAGAAATCAAACATATTTTGTTATCATCAAAATTAAGATTGGAACCTCCCTTGGTTCAATAAGGAAAACCAATCTTTCCATCAAAGTAATTGATGTTATGGCAAATTCTTTTTATTTGGCTCAAGGATCTTTGGAAACGATGTGTAATCCATTTAGATAATAATAAGATAAAGGTTCAAATGGAAATTAAGGGGATATTTGGTATTGTTGGTTTTGATTTTTTGTTGTGATTTTTGTGTATTTTTTTTTGTCTATGTGCTGATTTTTTCAGTTTCTGTGTTGTATTAGTATGTTATTTTTTTCTATACTATTTTTTTCGATTATCAAGGTGCCAAATCTTCCCGTTGATATGAGCTCTTGGGAAAGATCAACCTATTATCACTAGAGTCACTTTTATCTATTAAGCGACGGCCCTTCCATTTGGTATTGTCGGATCACTAAGATCGACTTTTGTCCCTGCTTGACAGGTGGGTCTTGTAGTCAAGCTCCCTTATGCCTTTGCACTCGATGGCCAATCTCTATCCAATTCGAAGGAAACCTTTGCATGCCTCCGTTACCTTTTGGGAGGCCTACACCCTATAAAAACTGTCTACCTGAAACTGTCCCTTGGCTCATAGGTCCTAACATTTTATATTTAGAAAAATCAAAAATCAAAACATGGGGAAAAAATCCTAGCGGAGCAAGCCCTTACTTTAAATATTAAACTACATTTGTTTTGCTTTCACCTTATAATGGTAAATTTTTCTTCAATACTTTGGGCAATTGACTCGGATGATTAGAGATATGTGAAATAAAGTTTTAAATATAGTGATTATGTATTTAAAATTTTTTTAAATGAGTTAATAATTCAAAATTGAATAACAAAATTAATTTAACAATTTTTTTTTGTCTTTACTCCTAATGGATTATCCTATTTAAGTGAAGTATAATTAATTTATCACAATAGTGAACGTACAATTTTTTAAATTAGAATACTCTAAAAAAATTTGTTCTAACAATTTAATTATTTTAAAGGTAATAATACGATTTTACTTCAGCATGATTGAGTGTGAAGAAAAGTCTGTCTCAATTTTTTTTTTAGCATACATTGTCTTTTGTTCTTAGACACATATAATTATTTTATCTGCAATTATGTTGGCAGTACAGTTTAAGCATTTCATCAAAACCTTCTTTTCACTCTATAAATTAATTGGATATACCAAATTACCAATACGCAAGAACTTACCACTTGAAAGTGGGAACTACTGTTACTGTATTTGTACAACATAATTTAGTACAATTATTTAAGTTTATTAGAAACATAAGACATGTATACATAATAAATTTACAAATTGGAACAATTAAAATTGATTTGATTTATTAAATAGTTTATTTAAAATATACAATTTATTATTTTTATATTCTCAAAATGTTATTTAAAACACATTTAAAAAATAACAAAATTTCGATAATTTTTCTGGGCAGTGTTAGTTCTGCTCCCACCGATCCCCAACCCTCTTCCACGTTCTTGCCTACTCTTATCTCTAATCTGTATCATTATTTTGCACTCTATCAAGTACATAATTTAAGTTCATATTTTTGGCAAGTTCGGTCCATAATGTGAAAACCTTCCTTTCAATAGATAGGTTAAAATTTATGGTGACATTATTGCACACTCATACCATTTGTTTTTGGGAAAATAATTTGTAGTTGATGCGTGCAAGGAACCAATTGCATATATATCATATGATATTTTTACGCTATGTCCAAATATTTGAAATTTTTTTTAGATAAGGTCCCGTGAAGCTCTTCTTTATTTTGTCTTTATAATGGAATATTTAACAATACAAATGCTAAGCAATGATCACTCATAAACTTATCCCAAAGAACACAAAAGAAGAAGAAAGTTGGAAATGGTGTCGTGATTATATCAAGTTGGTGTCGACCGACAGACAGATTGTCAAAACCAACACTAACATATACATGTATGTATATATTATTCTTATTCATAAGCCACTTTACACATGAGTAAATTTATTCAAAAAATATTTATAACCGACGCATACTAGATATATGTGATCATTATCTCATTAAAGTATTCAAATACTTTTATATATCTTAAACATCACATAGAATACAAAAATATTTAAGTATTTTCACAGGATAATAGCTATGAATATTTAAGAGTAGTTTAATTCAATTTTTTATTCACTGATTATGTGGTCGAACCCTTACTTATTTCGGAATAAAGTTAAACTAACTAGCTAAGCCTATTAATATACTATTCTATAAAGTGTTGAAAAGATGACAGCAAATTGTTCACATATAGCGGCAAAGTGCAATAGGTTACCATTTGGAGGTGAGCCAACCAGTGTTTTAAAAACTCATTCGATTTGGTCGATTGAACTTGATTAATTATGAATCTTTCAATTAACTGGTTCGATTTTATATAAAAATTTATTATTAGAAAAACTTCTCGATTTTTGTTTAACCTCTTAGTTTAAGCGATTATAAATCAAATGGTTTGACTGGTTTAATTGGTTATAAGTCAAGCAGTCTGATCAATTGATTATCGATTATATTAATTATATTGACTTTTAAATCGAAAAAGAAAAAAATCATTACTTGATCTTAATTATAATGAATTTTAAAAGACAATTTATAAAGAAAATGTATTTGTCACAAATAATGAATTAGAAATATCCACTCTACAAATAGTTAGTTGCTATCTTATTTAAAAAATATAATATGTTATTTAAAAAATAATTTTATAATTTACTTATTTATAATTTATTTAAACGTAATAAAAATATTAAGCAAATATTTTAAATATAAACGTAGTTTACAGGTCTTTATATAACATTGAATGATTTTAATTTCTTGATAAATATAAGATATAATATTATTCAAAAATATAATTTTGATAATAATAATAATTATTTTAATAGTTTATATTAGATTCATTTTTAATTTTAATTATTATTTATTAATTATATAATAACATATATTAGTAATTTTTTTATAGTTTTATTATTTATTTAATTTTATAATATATTTTTACTTATTTTTATAATTTATATATTTTATTATTTTATACTTATTTAATACCAATTTTATAGCAATTTCATATCGATTGAACCTTTAAACTTTAAACATTTCACTTCACTAGTTCGATATCTCGTTCGATTTTAAAAACATGGGTCAAATTCTTGTGGGAGGACTCTCAGCCGCCTCTAATGCCAGGGGTTTGAGTTTCCGAACTTTTCAAGAATTTCGCATGAGTTGGACCAAACTCATCTGAGTTATTGGTTAGTAAGTAATTTATTTAATTAAAGCACCTTCGATGTGAAGGGTAACGATTAGGATTCCTCGAAAAGTACAGTAAAGTCCAAAATTTGCCATATTAAATTGGTCCCTCAATTGAGAGGAAGGGAAGCTATCATGCCATTACTTGTCCTGGTCGAGGGCGTTGCCCTTCCGTTAAAGAAGTGGAGCACTTTTCCTCCTACCTCCAACTTTAAGGTTGGGATTTAAATAGAAGGTTACCAGACTTTCCTATTAAAAACATTGTGAACATTGTCACCATACTTATGTTCATATTTGCATGCCATGTTGATCTTTATCTGTCTTAATCTGTGAAGTTAATGATTGGAGTTTCAGAAAATAGAATCACTACACTTTAATTTGTTGATAATTTAGAGAGTGTATTATATCGATCAAGTTAAAAAAAAAAAACATGCAATCAATGTTCTAACCTGTAGACAGTATAATTGCATTAGATAACACAATCGTATTATAAGTAATACAGATGTAATTAAAATAAATTAAGATTTTTTTTACGTAAGCTTCATCAACAATTAGATCATCAACATGTTAATAGCTATTTAGGTAATGGGGTCCCCGTAATTCTTGGCCAAACTACTGCTACATTGCATCAGTAACGTTTCAACTTTTAATTGTTCCCACCTGCTTCATGAACTAGCTAAAGGACAGAGTTAGTTCTTAAATGAACAAAAGGCAAAGGGCAGACAAGATGTTGTCAAGTGACTCATTGATTGGAACAAAATGGGAAAAATTCGATGGGGTCATATGCTAAATGTGCTAAGATTCCTATTGCTTTTGTGGTTTGATCAATAAATTGGCGTCTGATAAATCCCCGTAGATTCCATCAATGATGCAGTTAAATCTGATGGTGTTATTTTTTGTGAATTTTGAAAAGGAGAGTGTTCAATAAACATTTAGGGTAATTGTCTAGCTTGATACCTTAATTATTCGTGAATCTCTAAATAATACACAAGAAATTTTTTATTTCAATTCAAAATTTCAAGAAATTAAGTTATGAAAAGTTTTAAGAAATTAAGGTACTTGAGAAATCTAAGTAGGAAAAAAAAAACAAAAGAGGTTTGATCGGATAATCTTGTTAAATAAAGGATAATGTCATTGAGTTAAAACCTATCAAAAAATATTGCAAACCTTCTGGATCATCATATTTCATACTTTATCTTCTTGTTTTTATTTGGGAATATTTAATTTAATTTAGCTATCTTTTTATTAAATAATTAATATAGGTTATTGTTAAGTATTTAGCTAAGGTTGTTTGATATTTATTAATAAACCTTAAGGGAATATAAGCTTGACAGGTCTTCAATGTCTATAGTGACAGAAATCTAAAGAACCCTTTAAATGATTGTTAAAATGCTTTGTTGTTGATGCGTAAAAGGAACTAAATGTATACATATCATATGATATTATTTAATATATGTACAAATATGTGAATCTTTCATAAGATAATGGGCACCGTGAGACTCTTCTTTAATTTGTCTTTGTAATGAAATATTTAACAACACACATGGTAATAAGCAATGAACACTCATCAACTTATCTCTAATAACAAAAAAGAAGAAGAAAGTTGGAAATGATGTCGTGATTATATCAAGTTGGGGTCTACCATCAGACAGATTGTCAAGACCAAAACTGTCTGCAACTTATATAAATATATATATATATATATATGATGTCTAGTTTAATAAATTCATCCATGTCTACATGAACTCACATAAATTATTTATTCGAAAAATATTTATAATAGACTAATACTAGAGGTTAGGGGTTTGAGTTTTCGAACTTCCCAAAGATTTGGCTTTGGTTGGACCAAATTTATTTGAGTTATTGGCTACTAAGTAATTTATTTAAAGCACTTTCGATATGAAGGGTCGTGATTATGTCGATATCGATTTTATTTCAGAATGATATATCGATATCGATTAATATTAGTATTCATATCGATCAATATCAATATTAATATCGGCCAACTTTCTATCTTCACTTAAGACTATTTGAGTCGATAGATTTTCAACATAGACTTTACAAAAAATTTTATTTCAAGTCGTTTTTATCAAAATATTATGTCCGATCATAATGAGGTCTACTAAAAATTCAAGCAGGTCGACAATTAGAATTCCTGGAAAAGTAACGTAAACTCCAAATTTCGCCATGTTAGATTGGTCCCTCAATTAAGAGGAAGGGAAGGTATCATGCCATTACTTATTTTGGTCGAGGGCCAGGACAAGGAATGCTGCAACTCATCTTAAAGAAGTGAAGCACTTGGCCTCCAACTTTAAGGTTGGGATTTAAATTGAAGGTTACCAGACTTTCCTATTAAAAGAATTGTCATGTTCATATGTCCATGCCATGCTGATCGTAACCTTGTTATTATTTCTGTTTTTAATTTTTAATTTTTAATTTTTAATATAAAAATCAATAACAAAAGCGTATTTGTATTATTTTTTATTATAAATGCAATTAATAAACTTACAAAAATATAAAATCATATACAAGAAAATGTAATTTCTTTATATTTTATATGACTTCTGTTAATTAATATATATTTTTATGATATACGAGATTGTTTTGGTTTAAAATATTTCCCTGAAGATTCCATCAATGAAGCAGTTAAATTTAATGCTGTTATTAAATTTTTTCGTGAAATGACATTTTGAAAAGGAAAGTTTTCAATAAGCATGTAGGGTAAGTGTCTCGCTCGATACCTTACTAAATTATTCGCCAATTTCTAAGTCATATGCAAGAAAATTTGTATTTCGATTCAAAATTTTAAGAATTAAGTTATGAAGATTTTAAGAAAATAAGGTTTTCGAGAAATTTAAGTAACAAAAAAAAAGGGTTGAAACGATAATTTTGTTAGATAAAAGAATTATGTCATTTGAGTTAAAACATATTGAAAATGTCGATCAGCATATTTCATACTTATCTTCTTATTTTTAATAGGGAATATTTAATTTAACACATTTGTTTTTAGTTATTTTTAATTATCAAACAATTAATATTAATTATTTAGCTCTAAGGTTGTGGGACCTTTATTAATAAACCTCAAGGGAATATATGCTTGACAGGTCTCCAATGCCTATAGTGACAGAAAACGAAAGAACATTTGAATGGTTGTGCAATTTCACATGGCCATCCACTGGAAGAAGCTATTTTGCTTTCCGGGTGTAATTTATAAAAGTCACTTGACGTGCTGTGTAGAAACTTCAGAATATATTAAATGGAAGAGATTGGATCATTTAATAATATTTTAAGTATTTTATCTAAATTTACACATAAATTATTAAAAAATTAAGAATATCTATATTAAAAAATATGACGGTTGTTATTGAAACTTGTCTGATCACCTAACATAGAGACTTAAAGATGATAATCTAATTCTTTTTTCTTTCTCTTTCATTGTTTTAAGTTAAATTATCGATGATACAACTTAAACTAAAATCCTTTATAACATTACTAATAAGAGTTATATAAATGTTATTTAAACTAATTAATTAAATAATTAAGTTCTTAATAAGCTAATACAATATTTATATATCACCAGATAAATCTGTGGTAAAATAAAAAAAATATTATCATGAACTTAAAATTTTTTATCTGACACAATTTTAAAGAAATACTAATTAATTATAATTCAAGTTTATGAAGTATTACTTCTCGGTTGAGTTGCTAACAAGAGAGTACAGTACCTCCACGATATTCAACGTGTTAAAATTAGTTGAAGGACAATAATATTTCTCCAATTCTAATGTAGAATTTCATGGTTTCTACGTAAATAACTTATGTAGATTGTGGTTTTTTGTTATGGTTGTTTTTTTGTATTTCTGTATTGATTATTTTTTTTTAATTTTTATACTGTATTAGTGTGTTTTTTTTATCAATTTTTGTGTTTTAAAAAATAGAAACTAAAACAAAAAATGAAAGTTAAAATAAACAAGCCTGGTAATACTTTAAAATTGCTTTATATAAAGTAAACTAAACAAAATATTAAACTAAAAATGAGGGTGTAAATTTTTTAAGTGAATAAGCGAAAGGATCTCATTATACAGTCAACGTTTCATGATCAGCTGTAGACATCTTAAACAAAATAATAAAATAATATTATATAATAATAATTATTATATTATTATAATAATACATATGTCCAGGGTAGTTTTCTCCTAAGCGAAATTGACAAATAATTTTTTTTTCATATTTGGTAAAACTCCCAATCAACATTTTGTGGAAGCATTTTAGATAAACCAATATACATATAACCCACAAATCATTTAATTCAATTAAATTATTTGATGATTCAATGATTTAGAGTTTAAATGTCAATTTTGAATCGTTAATGAGTCTCTAATTTTGATTCATCATTCTCTATAAAATTAAAGTAAATTGCAACCTATCTCACTCTTACCTGAACTTTCAACTTTTTAAATTAAAAAGATTTTAAAAAGGAATAAATTTACTAATTACATCACCCTTTAAAAATCAGGATAAACAATTTGGATGATTAAGAATGAAATCCTCATATCTGAATATTAATAATGTCTAATATGCAGTATTGGTATCAACTATCAAGGCAAAGGACTAGGACTCTTCAGCCTTGGAGAATTTGAAAGATAAAGAAAGATGGTTACACTTTCTTTTTCATTGGTCTACTTCAATCAAACTTGCTGATTCTCATGTAATAGGAAACAAATGGATTGGTTGGTTTAAGTACTATTACATGTGGCCTAATACAATATGGCTATGATCAGTCGTTGTTAGATACCCAATCTTTGTTAATTCTATATTGTAGAGTCGTTGTTTGTTGGTTTCTGTAGTTGTCTCCATTCTTAGCAAGCAAACGTATAGATAAAAATTAAAAAGGATCATATGCCTATCAAAATCAACAAATAAAAAAGAATTTAGTTGTCAATAATTAGTTTTAGATAAATTAATTAACGAATTAATAATTTAAAATTGAAATCCAATGTTTAACAATTTAACGTGCTTCCATTTCAATTTTTCATATTGTAAATTACTATGGTAAAACAATATAATTTTTTGTAATTTAAACTATAAACTTTTATATCGAAGCTCATAAAAAATAAGTTCTACTAATTTGAGAGCCTTTACTAAGTCAATACTCTTCTGATAAGTAACGTTTTGATTGCGGTCAAATTGGAGCGACTTGGATAGAAATTATTGCCAAATGCGAACTAATATAATTAGTGTTAATAGGTATCTAACTCCACTCCAAAAACTAATCCAAAAACTAACTTGAGAGAGAAGGTCTGGATATTATTATAAATGATTGAATACATTCGATATTTATTTGATGTGGAATTCTTAACATATTTCCCTTAACTCAAAGTAGAGCTGGACATTTGCTAAATATATTGAGTAAAAGAATAGAATCAGACATCGCCTTAAACCATAGAGGTAAACGGCCTCTGATACTATATTAAAAGGTTTAACTCCACTACAACAATTAGCTTAAAAAAGGAGGTTTACAAATTATTATAAATGGTCGAATACATTCACACTTGTTCGATGTGAGATCCTTGACAATTTATAATTCTACCTGTAACCACCACCATGCAATTATTGTTATGTGTGTCACAATATTAGTTCTCATATGTATGTAAAAAAAAAAAGTTTTTCAACATACAAAAACGTGCGGTTTTATTACAAATGATCAAGGAGTAAAAATATTTTGTACTAATTTTTTTTTTAAAGACTAACATTTAATGTTTATAAACTTATGAAAGTTATTTTAGAAGTTGAAATTTGCGAATTTTAGTATTATTAATTTTTTAAATACTATTAAATATTAACAATTTTCAAATTTTCATACAAAAAACTAAAATGTAACTTATGACTTGTGTAATTAAGCTTTATGTTTATTTTTTATTTTTATTTTTGTATACTTTTATTGATTTTAGTCTGTTTTTTATAATTTTTATACTATCTTTTCTATTTTTGTACTGTATTTATATACTTTTTAAGTTTTTATATTTAAAAAATAATTAAGAAAAACGAAAACCTGAATCAGAAACAAAGAAGCCTTTAGTCTCCAGTAAATCTCAGTGTACCTTAGACCCCATTAGAATTGTCATTGAGATCTATCCCCTCAATTTCAGTTGTCATCTTTTCAAAAAACACACATATACCACCGAAGATTAACCCTCTAAGTACAAGACACTTAGTTTTTTTTTTATCATTTCAATGATTAAGACATTAAACTAATAGTCCAATACCATAAAAGAGAACTAACGACAAAGAACATCAGAATTCTATAGAAATTCTATGCACATCAAAGAACACCTGTCACTATTGTCTTTCTTCCACCTTCCATAAGCTGCTCGTACCTTCACGTGAATGATTTTGATGTTATAATTGCAGAGGGCAAAGATTTGACCACCCAGGTCATGTCCTTGATACCATTGAATCACACGAAGTGACAAATTGATATGAATGAATTAAGAACGACGCCATTGAAATTTGCCTGAAGGAGGAGTTCCTGTTGACAAGTGGACAGGATTTTTATCGGATGTATCATGTATCGAAAAATCACACTCAGTTGCTTCAATTCTCAAGTGATTGCTCCCTCAGGTTCTATATTCGATCTGTGTTTCCCAATTTTTAATTTCTATGCGTAAGTATAATTGAATATTGGCTAGAGAGATTAATAAGTACTTTAATTGCATATTTATGGAGAGGACTTCCTAGAAAATTTTCAAATACTAAACTCTTTTAAATTTTGTGAAATCACAAAAAAAATTTACTAAAATTTTCTTGAGTTTTTTTAAATTTGTATTTTATGAATATTTTTTAAATTTAAGTTGTTTAATATTAATCGTTAGTTTGGCTAATGATTCTATTTTTTTATATTTAAATTTTTATTCAATATATACTTAAAAAATTAATTTATGGTGGATGGAAACTACATATATTTATTATTGAACCAAGTAACGTTCTAATATTAACTTTAATGACAACAAAACATAAGTTTTTTATATGCATTTGAAATAAATTTAAGATGAAAAGTTTGGACTTTGAGTGTTATACTTGAAAGAAAAGGAGCAACAAGTATTATGAAAATTCTAAGTGCCTGTTTGAAAGAGTTTATATTAGTAGAGCTTTTATTAGTAAAACTTTTTTCTGTAAATTTTTTTTAGAAGTGCTTTTCTAAGAAGTTAAGTGATTGTTTGACTATCATTTAAAAATTTTTTTTGAAAAAGTTTCATATAGTAGATTGTTTGGTGATATAAAAATAAAAAGTAATTTTAATTTT
>JAOXYD010103389.1:0-11671 GCA_028565735.1 Pinacopodium congolense | reverse complement strand
ATAAAAAGGATGAAGAAGCAAAAAAGAGTGGAGAAGAAGAGAGTCAAGCAATAGGCAAGGAGGAAAAAGAAGCACCAAATGCAAGGGAGGATCATCGAAGATTATTTGTTGACCCTATCACAAATTTGATAAGACCTTGAATCCCTTATCCTCAAAGGTTAAAAGGTAAATAGTTAGATAAATAGTTTACTAGATTCCTTGAGATATTTAAAAAGTTGCATATTAACATTCTCTTTACTAAGATTATAGCACAGATGCCTTCTTATGCTAATTCTTAAAGGAAATTTTGTTTAATAAGAGGAGGTTTGAAGAGTATGTGACAGTGAAGCTTAATGAGGAGTATTCGACCATCTTGTTAAAGAAGCTGCCACCAAAACTCAAGGATCTAGGGAGTTTTACTATTCCTTGTATTATTAGTGATTTATATATAAATAGGTCCTTAATAGATTTGGGTGCAAACATTAACTTGATATCTCTTTCTATTTTTAAGAAGCTTGGATTGGTAGAGCCTAAATTTAGTTTTGCTTCAGTTAGTAGATAGGTTAATTACATATCGTAGGGGGGTCATAGAGGACCTTTTTGGTAAAGGTAGATAAGTTCATTTTTCCGATGAACTTCTTAATCCTTGACATGGAGGAAGATAGAGGCATCCCTCTTATTCTTAGGAGATCTTTCATGGTCAATGCTTAGACTATCATCAATGTGTAGCACAGAAAGCTTATCTTGAGACTTCAAAATAAGGAACTAGTATTTGATATTTTCAATGATATGAAGCATCCATCTACTTTTAACTCATGTAATTTTATTGATGTATACTCTTTTGATACATATCATTCTTCTATTGTTTGTTCAACATTTTTGGAGGAGGAAGCACAAGGCGTGCTTGAAGATATAACCGAGGAGTTATAAGAGGAGCTAGGAAACTATAGGGCTGAATTAGAGCAAGCATATTAGACATAGTTCAGAACTTATAAGCCACTCTAAAGACTAACCAGGTCCTTTCCTAGGTTGTCGATTGAAGAACTTCCTTCTCTTGAGCACTTCCTAGTTATTAGTTCTTCTTCTTTGACAAATACTATAGAGCAAAGGCTTCTGGTACTTCGAGACCACAAAAAAGCCATTAGATGGACTATAGTAGACATCAAATTCAAGTGATGCATTTGTATGGAGGATGGAAGTAAGGTGTTGGTGCAGGCCCTACGAGGACTCAACCTACATTTGAAGGATGTTGTAAAAGATAAGGTAGTAAAGCTTCTGGATGCAGGTATTATCTATCCTATGTCTTATTCCAGTTGGGTGAGTAATATGTAAGTGGTGCTAAAGAAAGGAGGTACCACTGTGATGAAAAATAAAAAGAATGAACTGATAGTTACTAAGAAAGTAACCGGCTGGATAATGTGTATAGATTATAGAAATTTGAATGATGCCACCAAAAAAGATCATTTTCTTTTGCTTTTTATTGATAAGATGATTGAAAAATTAGCTGGACATAGCTTTTATTGTGTCTTAAATGGATATAGTAGTTATTTTCAGATTTTGATAGCCTCAGAAGATTAAGAAAAAACAAATTTTACATGTCCTTATTGTACATTTTCATATAGATGCATGCCATTTAGTTTATGTAACGCTCCAATTACTTTTCAAAGATGCATAATGACTATCTTTTCTGACATACTTAAAACTTGCATTGAGATTTTAATGAATGACTTTCTGTGTTTGAAATTTTATTTGATTCATGTTTAGATAACTTGGAGAAAGTCTTAACTAGATGTAAAGGGACCCACTTAGTGTTTAATTGGGAAAAATGTTATTTCATCAGGAATGCATTATTTTAGGTCACAAGATATCTAGCAAAGACATAGAGGTAGACCTACCTAAAATTGATGTCATTAAGAAATTTCCTCTACCTAACAATGTTAAATCTATTAGGAGTTCTTTAGGTCATATATTTTTTATCGACGCTTCATTAAGAATTTTTCTAAAATTGCTAGAACTTTTGACTGAGTTGCACGATAAATAAGGAAATCAAGGAGACTTTGCCTAACAAGCATCTAATGGTTATAATAGCTACTCTATGATTTGTAGACTATGTTAACTACTTTTTTGGTAATATCCTTCCCCCTGATTTTTCTTATTCTTAGAAGATGAAGTTCTTATATGAGGTAAAACACTATCTATAGGATGACCCTTTGCTTTACAAGATTTGTGTAGATGAGATAGTTAGGCGTTGCATTCCTGAAGAGGAAAAGTCCTTTATATTATATCATTGTCATTCTAGAAAGGCTGAAGGATATTATAGGGCATCTAGGATAGTGTATAAAGTCTTAGAGTGTAGTTTTTATTGGTCCACCTTATTTAGGGATACAAATGCATTTGTTAAATCTTATGATAGGTGTCAAAGGGTTAGGAACATCACTAAAAAGCATGACATGCCATTGCTAACATTCTTATTTGTAAGATTTTTTATAATTAGGGTATAAACTTCATGGGATCAAGATGAGTTTGTCACAGACTATCAAATAATAATACCTAACTAAACCTAAGTACGTAGTTAGAGTGAGCTAAGGTCGAATCTACAGGGAGGTAGGGGTACTACTATTTCTAATGTTATAAAGAAAAATAAAAATAAAACCCTTGAACGCAAAAGGAACTAACATAACTAAGATACAATAAAAACAACAGGAACGCCAATCACAAAGCAAAACATAATAAACAAAATAACAATAAAAAAGAAATAAGCTAAAGGTATTGTCGAGATTCTAGGATAATTATTGATCCTTGAATCTAAATAGAAGGTGTTCTCATTATGGTGCTAGCCTATAGGTTTGAACAAGTTCTCAAACTCTCTGTTCCTCTAACTTAAGTAAATCTAACAAGCTTTAAAAACGTCCCTATATTCACTAAAACCTAGAATAAGCTCTCTAGATTTAATAGTGAAGACACATTAGATACTAAGGAACCACTAACTTAGGTCATTAAAAAATAAGTTCAGAAAGTGTATCATAAAGGTATGGAACCCTAGATGAGTTGCTTAAATATCCAAATAAAATTAACTAACTTATTGCTACTTTTTAAAAATTGCTAAAGATAATTACATATCACATGCTCAATCCTAGCGCTTAAATTAGAAAATTACCTAAATGGTGATCAATTCTAAAGATAATACCTAATTCATAACATTTATCTAAAGTTCCAAACCAACTTAAGCTTAAAAACACCAAATCAATTTAAAGCTAACTCCATTATCATAATTAATTGTCCTTTATCCTTAAAATACCTTTAAACCTTAACACCTAACCACACATAATTAAATTAACCAAAATAAAGAATAAATAAACAAAAATCATACTTAATTAAATTAAAATAAGGTTAATAAATAAAAAAAACCAATTAACACTTAAACTAACACATACATAAATTACTTAAGCTATTAATTAATTAAATAAAATTTAATTCAACTAAACTAAAACTAAAAATTTAAATAAAAATTTCAGCATATAGAAATTGATCAAACGCTATCATTAAGTAATTAAAATTATAAGAATAAGCACAAAACCTAATTATCAAACATAAATTAACTAAAGACATAAAGCATAAATGAAAACTTAAGAAATAAACTTAACATTTGATAAACATAACATAACAACATAAACCAAAGGTCAATACATAAGAAAACATCAAAGACATAAACCAAAATCAAGCATTTGGCCAAGACAGAAAAAAAAAACAAGAGAAAAATGAAAACAAAGCAAGACATAGCATTTGCATAACAAAGAAAAGCAAGTGAAAAATGAAAACCAATATCTAGCTAATAACATTCGGACAACAAACAATGCAAGGAAAAAGACAAAGAAATTAAAGCTAACAAACACCAAGCCAAAAGGTGATGTATAAATAGTAATTTAATTCAAAATAAATGTGAAATGGGGATGGTTGAAAAAACATCGTTGCATCTCCAACCTGCATCGAAGGGACGTTGCTGCCAACTTTGGTGTGCAGAGCTCTCCCACTCTTCAAGCTAGTTGCGGTCACCACTATACTCTTTATGTTTTCACAGCTCTCCTTCGTGAGTAACGTGAAGCTCCTCTCCTTTTGCTACGGTCATCAACTCCTAGGAAGAGGCAAGCTCTAAGATGCCATCCTTGGTGTCAATAGAGAGCTCCCTTTTTGGTTTCTATTTCCAGCAGTCCCACCCTTATAGAAAGCTTCCTTTGTGCTTTTATTTCCCCTCACTAGGGTTATATGATTCTTTCCAATCAAAATGTTGTAGAATCTCCACTTAAACGCTACACCATTTGTCATCTTTTCAATGTGTTACCTTTTTTTATGAAGTTTTTAAAGCTTTGCAAATTTTCTTTTGTCTGATTCTCCATGTGATGTCGTCTTCACTCTAAAGCTTTTTTTGTATTTTTTTTCTTTTTATGCTTTAACAAGTAGGACACTTGTCCATCCATGAGGCTCCAAGACAATTACTCCTTAATTTCCTCTCTTTGAAGCTTTAATCATTTTCTTTTGGCTTCCTTATTTTTATATTCTTCTCTATTTAATTGTTTTTGCTCCAATTCTCTTGTAAACTATATGTTTTCATCTTGTCTTTATATTCCATCATTAAATTTGCACATAAATTTAATAGGAACCCAAAATGAGTAATTAAATATGAAAAATAGGATTGAAATGACAGTAAAATGCATATAAAAATTCGATATATTTCAATCATATCAGACTGTTCCTAAGTCCTACTCTAATTAATACATTTTGGTTACTGTTAATTATGTTAGCAAGTAGAGGCATTGCCATTAAATTTTTTAAGAAGAATATTTTTACACGTTTTGATATACTTAGGGCTATTATTAATGATGGGGGTTGCATTTTTGCAACAAGATTTTTTATTCTTTATTAGCTAAATATGTGGTAACCTATAAGATTGCCACACCATATCAGCCTCAAACTAGTGGACAAGTTAAAGTTTCAAATAGGGAATTAAAAAGAATTTTATAGAAAATTGTCAATGTTTTTAGGTGGAACTAGTCTTTAAAGCTAGACGATACACGTTAGACATATAGGACCACATTTAAGATACCCACAGGCATGTCACCATTCAACATAGTGTATGGAAAGTCTTTCCATCTTTCAGTTGAGTTGGAGCATTATGCATATTGTGCCACAAAATTCCTTAACTTTGATTTGTCCTCTATAGGTGTTAAGAGACTTATGCAGTTTTATGAGCTCGAGGAGTTTCTTTTGGATGCTTATCATAATTTGAAGCTATATAAAGAACGTGTAAAGAAGTGACATGAAAAACAACTTCTTCCCTGTGACTTTAAGGTATGTGACAAGGTATCAATCTATAACTTCGCTATTTATCTTTTTCCAAGGAAGTTTAAGTCAAGGTGGTATAGTCCATTCGAGGTGCTACAAGTCTTTCCTTTTAAGGTTCCTAAGATAAAGAGAGAAAATCAAAACCCCTTTAAGGTAAATGGAAAACAAGTTAAATTATATTTTCCCAGGTTGATGAATAACTCTGAGGAGCAATTCTCCCATCGTGACACTTTACCTTCTCCTCCTTGAACATTGTGTATGCTTTTCATTAGGATTGTAGTTCTTTTCTTTTTCTTTATAGTTGTTTCATTTGCATTTCTTTATTATTTAATTCTTTCCTTTTAGTTGTTTTAAGTTATTTTTTAGGTTCTACAAGGATAGTTGCAAAGAGTCTTGGACTATCTTTTTCATGGAAGTTTCTTCTTTTCCTACCCTATATACTTTCTTTTGATTGCTGGAACATTAGGGGCAATGTTCATATCAAGTGTGGGGGAAATGAGATAATTATTATATTGAGAGATACACACTTGGATTTTTGCAAGTCTTTTTGTAGCTAACTTGGATATTCTAGTGAAAATCATGCTAAGGTTGATTAAATGATAACTTCTATATCTTGGTGCAATGTATGTGATTGGTATAGTTAGTATGGACTAATTCTTATTTGATCATGGCTTTTCTTAATTGTGGTTATGAATATATGATGCAGTTGACTCCTTTTGTATAATCCTAAATTAAAAGAATTTTTAAGTGGATTTGCATGTGAATTTGGAATAGAATTTAATATATACACCATGAATTCAATTATTTGAGTGAATTTCAAAGTTTATGCAACTAGTTGTGAATATTGAGGATGGAAGACATTCAGTTTGCATCATGACTTTGGAAAATGGAAACTTGATAATCATTATGATGTTTTATAAGTAAAATGTATAAAAATAAAATAATAATAAATAATAAATGAGTAATAATTCACTCCGTTGATTTTGTACGTCAAAAAGGTTGAGGTTAATGAATGGTGTTAGTAACTAGTTGGTGTGAGGTGGCTTGCTTGAATAACCAAGAGTGTGCATGACAAGGTATTCACTTTCGCATTATAAGACCAAATGACCTCCTAACCAAACCTAAAATTCTTAATCAATAAGGTACTTAAATGTTTTCTTTCCTTATAATTGATTTTTTTTAAAATTGAGTTAAAGTTTGAAGAAGAAATAAAGTAAATTGAGTGGAATTATGATTTAATGTGATTGTTTGGTTGCATAGCACTTTTGAAGGACCTTTAATGGTTGAATGAGTGAACTAAGAATTTGAACTAAATAATCAATCTATGACAATTTGCATAATGATCTTAGTGAATTTCTTGATATTTAGTATTATATTTAAGGAATTGAATTTGCTATGTATAACGGCCATATGAGTTAATCCATTATTAACATTGAATTAAATAATATTGATTATATTGATTACATAAGTCATATTGAGTTGCTTAGTTAATCCTTAATCATCTTTATAAGATGTTCTTTTGAGTGTCTAAGTGAATTGCTTAAAGATAAGTAACAAGTCAAGTGTGGAGGTGTTATTAATGACTGATTTACATTGATTTTGAATGCATAATTTGCTATATTTTTGCCCATTTAATATATGAACTACACCAATTATGACTTATTTATGTTAATTATAGGTACATGATGAATTGGGAGTAAGTTGGAAGAGTCTTGGAGTGAGTTGAAGCAAAGAGAGGCAAAGAGGTCGAGTTCTAGAAGCAATACGGTAGTTTGGCTTACCCTGCCATATTGAGATGCCTATCCCACCATATTACTCTAGTTCAGGTCTTTGGATTTTAAACATATACAGGATTCTCCTAGGGGGCCGTATGAATCAGTCTAACCCACCATATTGGTTACTGTATGCAACGTTTCACTTATTTTTTAGGGCAAAACACAATAAAATGACACAAAATCTTGCCTAACCCTTAGTAGCACCTAGAGGACCAATACCTCCTTTTCCACAACTTTTTGGTAGATAGACACAGTTAAATACATATTATATAGTTATGTTTGGTTCTTTTTTCAGTCAAAATCTATTTTTCAGGTTTAATCTTTGATTTTGGGAGCTTGTAAGTGGTGAATCAGTGCAAAAAAATTTATGGAGTGTCCATCTTCTTGTTAGTGAATGTATTTTTCATTTTAAACTTGTATTGACTCTATTTTGTGATCCATTCAATGGTGACATATGTTATGACCATGGCTTGGGTTCTTTTAATGAATATGTTTAAGTAGGTTGTTTTTGACTGAGGTTGAGATTGATTTTGGATTAGGACAGAATCTGTGTGATTGGTTTTTGCCTAATTGAATGCTTATTTTACCTATTTTAGCTTGATCACCTAGATTAAGGCCTTCGATAATTGAATTCCATAACCATTGGCATTTAATTTCCAGAAAATCAATTAAGTACCATACTTGAACCTAATCGTAGACCAACTTTAGGATCTTATATGAGGATTCCTAGGGTTAACGAACTTAATTTTATGCTTCTTATGTTTAATTCCTTTTATCCCAAATTATCTATGAAACAAATAGGTAAATTGAGTTTAAAAGAGAAAAAGAATTCCATGAACATTGGGTCTAACGTGTTTAAGTGAAGCATATCTTAAATCAATCCACCATTGTCAATGTTGAACCAAGGGGGTTTTAATCATGTGTTTTGATAATGATAAGACATTATTATTACTAATGTTTAAGTTTTGAAATGTTTATAAGATAGGTAAATGCTTAAAGTACAAGATCATATTTGTGAAGCTAAGGTAGAAGAGCTTAAGCATTAAATGATCAAGAGTTTGGATATCAAGGATCAAATTATAAAGCTCAAGTGATGATAGATCAAGAGAAGCTTGAAGGTCAAGAAAAGAAGATCACGTTTAGTTAGGCTTAGGAAAGGTCTTAAGTTGTAAGTCTTCCTGATATTAATCAATGTTTGAAAAGGACTCTCACATTTGCATGATCATATTTTCATATAGGCATTTAAGAGTTGAATTGTGGTTTTAGTGATCAATTTGATTTGGTTATGGCTTTATTATATTAGGATTTGAATTAGGTTGACATATAGGCTAATTTTTGATTTGTTTATGCAATATGAATTGTTTTAATGTGGTTGATGTGTTTAAGTTAATTGAATTGTTGCTTGAAGTTGTTTTTGTATGTTTGAATTTTTTTAAATGCCATTGTGTTTCGAATTTTAATTTATGGAATGTTTATGAATTGATTGGTTTTAAATTTGGTTAAAATGAAAATTTTTCATAATCAAGGCAATTATTATGTTTTGAATTTATTAAAATGTTTTCATGATTTAAACAGTCTTGAATTATGCTTTAAAACTTGCTTGAAGCGTTGTTTAATGATAGGAATTTGTTTAGAAAGGTTTGGATTTGATTTGAATTAGTTTTGTGTTTTTATAGACTTATAACGGTGGGCAAACTATTGCATCACAACACCTTATATAAGTGTCATTTAACCCCCATTTCTAAAAGCATCAACAGTGGGTTGTTCTTCACACAACAACGTCATTGATGAACCCAGAGGGTGTTATTAATGGTCCATACTCTAACTGCTAGTTTTGGAGTTTCAGTCTTAACAAAATTTTCACCTCCCAAACAACTAGTTTTTATTTTTGACGACTCCAAAGCACTCTCAACTCTATATATATCATTCCTAAACACTTTTAATAAGTTTAAGACCTCTGAAAAATAAACTACAACATCAAATCTCTCAAATATTCAAAGCTCTATTTATTTTTTGTACAACTTTCTTTCAATCATTATTTTGCTATTTTAAATTCATTTTTTGTATAGAAAAATTTATGTTTTTAGTTACTTTAGACATAGAAGAATCTGAAAAATCTTTCAATTGATTTTTTGATCCATCAAATCGTTTATTTAAAGCTCTCAAATTCAGGCACACCAAAACTATCTTTGTTTTGGTTCACTTTGGTTTGTCTTATGTGTTCTTCATTTTTGAGCTTGCAAAATAGTTTTTATTGATTCAAAATTATCCTAAATGTTTTTATTAAGGTCGCAAGAGTGCATATGATCTTTTACTTCAATATTTAAGCACTCAAATCTTGTGTTTGAGCTCAAAGAATATAGATTGCTCAAAACTGACGTGTTTTCACTTAGCTTCTTTTTCAATTTCAATTTGGTATTAAACGTGTATTTTTTAAGCTGAAAATTTAGTTTTTTCAATTTTCTTAAGGTCCTAGGAGTGTGTTAGAGTATTTTTGTTTCAATTTTTTAGTGATTATATTGTTTGTTTAAGCTTAATCTTTTCATGTTACTCAAAGCTATCTAGGTTTGAGCATTCTAGCTTTTCTCTTGATTTAGATCATCTATTTGATGTGATAAATTTGTGTTTATTACTAAAATTAGTTGCTAAAATATATATTGAGGTTTAATTAGGTTTTTTGCATTTATTTTACATCATTTGATTGATTAAAATTGTTTGTTTATAGGATGGAACATTAATATTGCAGAATTTGAATAGTTTGTGCTCATAAAGGTTCAATATGATTTTTGTAGGCAATAATCAAGTTTTTGATTAGTCAATCTGATTGTTTATGACCTATTGATGTGTTAGGAGGCTTGTTATAATTTTGGTTTTCCTCTAGACATTTCAGAATTGGTTTGCTTACATGAACTTTAGAAAAACACTATAAAATGTGTATTTTGGTTACTTAACTGGTGGAATTAATTTGTGTTGATTGTTAATTGTGGTATAGGCTACTCTTTGCCTTTAAAATAGATTGTTTAGGTTACTCTCTACCTTGGATAGAGAAGATTTGAATTATGTTAGTCTTTGAATGTGAATTGGATTGGATTAGGCCTTAATTGTGCATTGAAATTTCATATTGCATGTGTTACATTTGAGCGCTTGACTTGTATTGATTTTGATCAAAGTTATCATAAGCTATATAAGCTTGGTTTAAAGCTCAAGGGAGCTTGGATTAGGGGATGTCCTTGTAGGACAAAAATTATAAACTTTAGTTGTATTGTAAAGGCTCCTCTTTGTCATAAAAAGATTGTTGTTAAGGGTTACTCTTCACCCTCTTTTTGAAAAGTAAGATTAATAGTTTACTCTTGACCTAGAACAAGATTGGTATAGGTTCCTCTTACCCTTGAATCAAGATTGTTGTAAAGGTTTCTCTTGGCCTTAAATCAAGATTGTTGTAAAGGTTCCTTTTGGCTTTTAACCAAGATTATTGTAAGGATTACTCTTCGCCTAATTAAAGTAAGATCAGTTGTTAGTGAATTTCCAACAAGTAGTTTGAGAGAGGACGTAGTCTATCTTTGGGATAGGCAAACCTCTATAAATCTTAGTGTTCTTTCTCTTCCCTATCTCTTTTATATTTGTGCATTTTTGTTTATTTAATTATTAATTGAACTTGTTTAATATTGGCATAAACTTTATTAGTCCATTTAGGTTGAATTTTGGTTTAGAGATTGCATTTTATTAAAATTGGCATAAAGTGTTTTATTTTCGCAAAAATTTTTAAACACCCAATTCACCCCCCTTTTAGGTGCCATAGGGCTTAGAGTCAATTTTAAGAAACTAATCCAATTGAAATCCAACACCTTAGCCAATTTTAGTCTTATGATAGAGTTTAATCACATTTAGTTCATAATTTGCACATTGCATTTTTCTTAGTTTGCTTATTTTAATTCGTTTTCAAATCAATCAAATTTTGGTTACTAAATAGTCATGCATCGTTTAAATTGATATTTTTTTTTCACCTTTAGATCTCTTAGGTATGATACTCGAATTACTCCGTTTTATACTACTTGTTGATAAGGTACACTTACCTTTTATTTAGTCTAGGTTAGAATTGAGTTTATGTTACATTTAGTTATACCAAAACACATATCGCATTGCGTTTAGCTTGCCCATTGGCATGTCTCCATATCACCTAATTTATGGCAAGTCTTGTCATTTGCTAGTTAAGGTAGAGTATAAGGCATGTTGCGCAATCAATTTTCTAAATTTTTACTTAAAGAAAGTTGGCGAGCAATAATTAAAGGAGTTAGATTAATTTCACCTTGATTCCTATAACAATTCCAAGTTGTATAAGCAAATAACTAAGAAATGACATGACAATAATATCATTGCTCGCAAATTCAAGGTTGGTAATAAAGTTTTCATTTATAACTCATGATTAAGACTTTTTCCTAGAAAATTGTGATCCCAATGGACTAATCCTTACGATGTGATTCATGTCTATACTTATGGTATTATTGAAGTTTTTATTGGACAATCAACTTTTAAAGTCAATGGGCAAAGGGTCAAATTATATTTACCTAGTAAGGCCA
>JAOXYD010103378.1:0-11671 GCA_028565735.1 Pinacopodium congolense | reverse complement strand
TTGTTGTTTGAATTATTTATGACCCTTTGGTTATTGATTTAATTTTATAAATATTTGTATTTTTTATTGAGCGTAAAACCTACAACAAATTGAGATAATGAGTTGGGTAATCTATGTTAGATGTACAACGAGAGTGGGCATTTAATAGACCTATAGACAACAAGTTATTAATTTATTAATAAGAGATTTCGATAAATTGATATACTGCCTATAGGATAGCTTCATACCTAGTTAAATGTTTAGGAAAGGCTTTGCATGTCGAGAGATCCTAAAGTTAATCCTAAATTTATTTAACTAGCGACATTTAGTTGCAACTCGAGAGATGATAGCTAAAATATTAGGAAATATTGGGCAAAATATAAATTAGATTAATTAAACCAAAGGGATATAGGGATAACAATAAGTCCTATTCTTGAATCTTCAGTTTCTCTAAATTTTCTTTTGCAATGTTGTTGATTGGTTGTGTTGCTCGCTTTTGTTTCCTAGTTGTTTGTGCTTTAATTTTTTTATTTAAATTAATTTCTTGAACAACTTGTTCTGGTTCTTAGATAGAAGGACTTGCTTCTTGAGACTCTAATGATGTGTGAGAGATACTACCATAACTGTCACATTTAACTTTATGAGAACTACTACTAGCTCCACTCATTACACTATCCAGCTTCTTGTTCAGTACTTCCATTTGAGCTGAAAAAGTTACTGAGTCATTAATTGCATGAATCCCATGTGGCTTACTTAGATAACGCTTAGAATTATACTAAAAACTATTTGTAGCCATATCCTCAATCAAATTGTAGGCTTCAGTTGCAGTCTTGCACATTAGATTGGCTCTAGTTGCAACTTCAATGGTGTTATGAGTTAAAGGTGTCAATCTGATGTAAAAGATATTGACTTACTGCCATGTGTTAAACCCATAACTTGGACACTTTACAAACATTTCTCTAAACCGTTTGAATGCCTTATATGGACTTTCATTTTCATACTACATGAACGAACTATTCTCAGTCTTCATCTTTACTATCTTGGCAGGTGGGAAAAATTTAGCAAGGAATAACTTCATTAATTAATCCCATTTAGTAATGAAACCAGATTGAAGTGTTGACAACCAAGCTTTCACCTTGTCTCTAATAGATAAAGAGAAAAGCCTAAGTCTAATTGCTTCATCAGAGATCCCATTGCTTTTTAAACATAACAAATATTAAGAAAATTTTGCAAATGTTCATTGTGTTCTTCTAAAGTTGAACCTCAAAATTGTGAAAATCTAACCATTATGATGATATTATGTGGGATTTTAAAGTTATTATCATTAACTCTGAGCCACATAATGTTAGCCACATGCTTACCTCTGTTCAATAAAACTAAGTCCATCCTGGTTGGTTCTCTATTTTCTATCTCTACAGTTATTTGAAGTCACTTGAGGTTCCTACTTCGAAAGGATCGGACGTGGATGCACGAGCTTCTTTCTTTTTCTTCCTCAACGTGCACTTGAGTTCTAGATTGAAGTCTACTATCTCGAGATTGCGTCCCCAAGTATTCATGAAAATTTAAATAAAATACTAAATTAAAGAAACTTGGCAAAAAAGTCAAATAAAAAAAGTAAAAAGGCAATAAAAGCACACCAACTAAAATAAATAGAAAATAAAAGAGAAAACTTCAGAAAAATTATAAATTTTTTTTACAAGTACTAAAGTAATTGACACTAATTTTCCTAATATTAAGGCCGTATTCCTTGGTAATAGTGCCAAAAACTTGTTGCATTGGTTAGGTGACTTAGAAACTTTTAACAATTCTTAAATGATTTTACTTTAAAAACCAATGAAATTTAGGCAAGTGCATCTATCGCAAAAGTAATAAAGTGGAGTAAATTTAAAACTCTAGATGTAGAGCCTATGGGGAAAAGGGCTTAATTACTTGGTTGATTAGATTACAATTATTTTAGAAACTCCAAACAATTTGATTAAAACCTTAAAATTGCTAAGCCTAACCTGACTTAAACACTTCAAAATTGATTTTTTAATTGCTTCTAGAAATTTATGAAAAATTTGAAATATGAAAATTAGCTAAGGATTATATGATTGATGATTTAATTGATTTTTAAAAAATTTAAGGGATGGTTACAGTTCCTTCACAAAATCAAAACAAAGCCCTGGCTAAGACTTTGCTTTTTCTCCTTTAAACCTTGTTTAAAGTTTGATTATGCTTCAAATCAAATAAATGAGCTTTAATTTCAAGAAGGCGAGTTCTGGGATTTTAATCTCATATCTCTAACTCTCACAAAAAATTTAAGTTTGGTTATTCAAAGAATAATTTGTGTTGCTTATTGATTTTTCTAAGAAGTTAAGATGATTTATCAAGCTTAACTTGTGTTAAACTCTAATCCTTGATAGCTAGCCCAACATAAGAACTTTTAAACCTTTAATAAATAAAATTCAGACCTTATAACATGTCTTTAAGCTCTCTTAAATCATAAAACACCATCCTTAGCAATAAAAATGATTTAGCCACACATTTTGATCAAAACATACAAGATATACACTTTAAGCAACATGCCTTGATAGATTTGAAAATATAAGCTACAAATTAAAGTTTAGATATTACAAAAATATCCAAGAAAGACTTTTGGATGTGTCTTGAACTTTCAACTTGATTCTGGACTTCAAAAAAGCTCTATTTCATCAAGATCTTGTAGAAAAATCAAAGAACATTCATAGTTACAAGCATAAGCATAAGAACTTTGATTAATTTGAAATATGGAGTAAAACAAGTAATAATATGAGTTAAGAAACCCCCTTAGATGATTCATAGACTCAAATATGAGTCTTAACACCAAGCTCCAATGTCCACAAACTTAGAAAAAAATACACAATAGGAATACAAAGTGTTTAAAACCTATATACTACTAAGAACAAAGAGAGAAGGAAGAATGTCTCTCTCTATTTTCATATCTATATCTCGTTTGATTTATGCATAATTCTATGTTATTTTTTCATTTTTATAGTTACAGAAACCTCTAACATGTGCCAGCAGACAAGAGCAATTATGGAAAGCATGCACTAGTTGCAATTTTGAAGATTGGAGGTTGATATTGTTGACTAACCCCGTCAACGACGATCTGCATCAAATGACAATGGTGGTTTACAGGGTGTTGTTGATGAACGAATGATGAACTCATCAACGGCCCCCTGTTCTTCTATCAACGTGACCCTGTGATGGTTCCATTAATGGTCTGGATTAAGGCTCTCTCTTCCAATTTTTGTTCCAATCTCCATCTTCAAGCTCCATCCTGCAAAATAAACATAATAATACATAAATTGAACAATTAAACACTGAATTAGGAGTTATAATTCAACAAATTATCAACCAAAATGCAATAAATTTGACCCCTAACAATTCCCTCACAATTAAGCAATCGCTTGTCCTCAAGCAATTTAATTCATCATCAATTTCATAATAGCATATAAAATAGGAAAATCAATTCAAAATTAATAACGCAATTATTGAAAATGCTTTCTTTGTCCTTCAAAAATAATGACGCATGGAAATATTATAAAATTAATTAATCACATCAAATTGGAAATGCATTTAATTCATTTCATCCTTTTTCAAGCTTCAACCTAAATCCCAAAAATTAATTCGACATATAAAAGGCAAATAAACCTAGTTTATTACATCATCTTTTCTATAATTTCACATCCTTGAAGTAATTTAAAGCATAAATTAAGTAATTACATAATTAATTAAATTTGCAAGTAGTGTAGTTAAGAAGTCACTTCAGTTTTTTTTATGCGAAGGTGAGCATTTTATCGTGAACAACCCCCGATTACTCAATTGCATCACAGTAACTAAACCAACTATTAGTCCCACTCATAATTTCAAACCTTATATATATATATATATATTATTTTTAAGTATACATAAAATTAGAAGTCAGAGGAGTGGATTTTTCTTACTTATTTAACTAATTAAATAATTTTATTTATTTTTTGTTTCTTTTTAGGGTTAATTCTGATTCTTTTTCATTTTTTATTTGAATGATAAAAGTGCCTTAAAAGAAGTTACAAAATTAAGTTGCATTTTATGTGTGAAATATCATTCTAATTATCAGGTATCAGTTGTCCACATTATGAAATGAGTTAAAGGCATTTAGTCATTAATAGCCAAAATTAATCATATAACATTTCAAATTGTCAAAATAATTGAATTCAAACGAAAGCATAGACAATAAGAAGGAATAAAATTGAAAAAAATTTACAATTTATAGACTATGATGAAATTGTTGATAAATCAAATGACTATTAAACAAACAAAACTCAAGTGACTAATATCAATATGATGTGGGCTAATACCAATATGATGTGCTGTGATTCCTCCCCCACACTTAAACTAAACATTGTCCTCAATGTTTAAGAAAGAAAGTAAAAAGCATAATGTATGAGAGTAAGGAAAGAAATACACCTGTTTGATATGGACTTGAAGATTCGTCGGTGAAATTGCAAGAATTGAAACAATAAAAAGCAACCAACACAAATAATAATAAAAGAATGCTTAACTCATATAAATATGTAATCCAAATACAATCAAAGAACCAAACCATCATATCTGAAAATAACGTACACAACGAAAAGGAAACCTATACTGCAAAACTAAAATTGTAATAACTATGTGAATAACCAAAGGAACTAAAAGAAAGGATCATCGACATCCCATGCACACTGATAATCCTCAAGGCTCTGAACTTGTGCAGTCAAATCATCAACCTGATATTGAAGATCATCGAAATGATGAGACATCTCAAAAAATGAAGCTGAGCAAAACTCGAAAAGCTCAGATGTCATGCGAGTCTCCATGTTAATCAGGTACTGGAGAATAGTAACCTGAGAATCATCAGAAGTAGCTAGCAATGGTGAGATGGAAGGAGCAGCAAATGACCGTTGGCGAGGTGGATGAACACTCAGAGTGGTCTTAGATGAAGCCTCACCCATGTTCTGAGGTACCTCGGGGTGTGCAACATCACCAGGTGAACCCACAGGTACCTTACCCTCCTAAAGTCAACGCCACTGACCACCTTGATAAGTAAACTTCCATAGCTTAAGCAGGCCTTCATTGAAGATATTCTTACGAGTACGATCGTCAGACTCTACAGAATCAACAAGAACTCCTACGTCCCTAAATATCCTCATCAATAAGCAAGGAAGCAAAAATTCTTGCTAGGCCCCTTGATCTTGACTACATCCCGCATAGACAAAATAATGAAGCTAACTAAAGGTAAACCTGAAATAGCAAGTAATCCATATAGCATCTTATACCAAAGATAGATGTCCAAAAAACTACATCTCATTCAATCCACTGGCTTAGGACGCAATATTATGACTAATAAAAGCAACTATAGTCTGCTCCCGAGCTTCTAAAGCAGCAGTGATATAACCTCGGATATTCCTAGTCAATCCTAAGGCCTCTCTAGCAACAACAATTGAAAAGGATGGATTCGTAGCAACTGTGTTGCCATGGATAAGATCCTTTATTTTGATAAAAATGTCCGCTTTATCAAGTACTCCTAACAAAGCAGAAATACAAGCACGAATGATATGAATCGGAATACTTCTAACAATCAAATGTATCACAATAGTGTCGGCCTCTTCCTTCTCCTCATATTCGTGAAGAACTCGTGAAACAAAGCTGGGTAAAAGGGTCCCACCAAAATGAGGATCAACTCTTATTCTAGATTCTGAAAGGCATAAGAAATGTTGAAGTATGCCTCCAAGTCTAGATGGATCGGACATTTAATGATGAACTTGTTGTCGCAGTACGCCTTGTACTAGTTAAAATTCACCTGACTGGAAAATTAGATAGGGTCATATGCCAATCTCTTCCTCCAAGGAGCCATTAAACTAGAAATTGTTCAAATAACATACACAAAAGAGTCATAAAATGTTAGGAAAAATTAGAAAATTTTCTGGCAAATATCATCATAATATTCCCTTTTGACTAGAATATTCTTGATTTTCTGATGACAATAATATTGAATGAAATTGGTATCAAATGAAATCTAATAAATTTTAAACACAATGATACCAAAACCCAATCAAATGGAGGTCTATATCAAGAGAAAATTAAAAAATTATACCTTGAGGGTGAATAGGGATCCAGAAAGTTTAGAGGATTTTTAGAGAAATTTGTTATTTTTCTGAGCAATTTGATGCCACAATCATGTAGAGGACTCAAAATGTGACAAATAAACACCAAAAACACACAATTTGGTTAAGAAATGAGAAAGATATGAGGATCAGAAGATTTAAGGGCGAAAAGGGCGTTTTCGAAGAAGAGGGAGGAGGAAGACGGTGGTGAACAGTGACTGCATCATATTTATCTCTGTTTCACTCTTTAACGGCACCTTGTTCTTCTATCAATGATGTCGTTGTAAGATGAGTAGCTCTTCATTGATGCTTCAGAAACAAGTCGCTCAATGGTGGTCTCTCATCCTTCAACGATGGTCTCTAAGACTGCTGTGTATGGTTTGTTTACTGCTAAATAACTCAATTTTTCCTCCAAATTCTCAACTAAAACATCCTAAATGCAAGTCCTATAAACATAGATTGGATTATTCACCAAATTTTATCAGAATGGTCATAAAAAACACTCCAAAATCAAATAAAATCAAACTAAACTAAAGGTATTCTAAAGAAAACACACTTAACTTAATATAAACAAACTTAAAAAGGCTTCAACACAATATTTAAAGCTCCTAACACAAAAAATAAAATAAAATCACTCACAATTACATACCTAACTTGGAGAATTCCTAGTTCAATGAGGATTAAATAGTGAAAGAGTCTCAAAAAACTCCTCAACTGAATTAGGCACGTACAACTTCACTCTTTGCCCATTAACCTTGAAAGATGAGTGACCATTAGTAATTTCAATTGCTCTAAATTAATAAACCTTGGTCACATCATAAAGGCATGCCCATTTTAACCTTAACTTATTTGGAAACAACTTCAATCTCGAATTATACACCAAGACTTTATCTTTAACCTTAAATTCTCTTTGAATGATATGCTTATCATACCATCTCTTATTTCGTTCCTTATATAATTTAGAGTTATCATAAGCTTCGAAACGAAATTCATCCAACTTATTCAATGTCACTGTTTTTCTTCTCCAACCTTCTTTGAGTCAAAATTTAGAAAATGAATGGCCCAATAGGCATGGTGCTCTAATTCAACTGACAAATGACAAGCCTTACCATATACCAACTTGTAAGGAGACATTCCAATTGGCGTCTTATATGCAGTTTGATATACCTACAGTGCATCATCCAATTTAAGTAACCAATTCTTTCTTAAAGAGCTAATGGTCTTTTCTAAAATTCGCTTAATCTCTCGATTGGATATCTCTATTTGACCACTAGTCTGAGGATAATAATGTGAAGCTATCATATGTGTAACACCATACTTGAATAAGAGGGACTCAAATTGCTTATTAAAAAAGTGTGTTACCTTATCATTTATAATTGCTCTAAGTATCCCAAATCAAGTAAAAATATTCTTCTTAAGAAAACAAACTACACCTTTTGCATCATTCGTTAGAAGAGTAACTGCTTTAACCCATTTACTCACATAATCAATAGCTACTAAGATGTATTAGTTCAAGTATAAAGAAGAGAATGGTCTCATGAAATCAATACCCTAAACATAAAAAAAAATTCACATACCACAATGTTGTTTAGCGGCATCTCATGTATCCTTAAGATATTTCCAACCATTTGGCAATTGTCACAGGACTTAACAAAATAAAATGCATCCTTAAATAGTGTAGGCCAATAGAAACCACATTCCAAGACCTTGCGTGCAGTTCTAGCAGGGTCAAAGTGTCCTCCAGTCTCTTTTGAATGACAATGACTGAGAATTAAAGGCATTTCTTCAACAAGAACACATCTTCGCATTATTCCATCTACATATATCTTATAAAGAAAAGAGTCTTACCAAAGATATTTCTTAACTTCTGAAAAGAACTTCTTCTTTTATTGGTACAAGAAGTCAGGGGTATAACACTACCAGTCAAGTAATTCACTATATCCACATACCATGGTCAAGTAAGCATGGCCAATAAGTGTTCTTTAGGAAACACCTCCTTTATGTCTTGGTTTTCTCCTTTATCTATAACGATCTCATCTAAATAAGATAAGTGATCGATCATAAAATTTTCTTTACCTCTCTTATCTCTGATTTCGATGTCAAACTCCTATAAAAAGAGAAGCCATCTAATCAATCGTGGCTTAGCATCTGACTTATTCATTAGGTTCTTCAATACAGAATGGTTTGTTTAGACTATTACCTTTGACATAATCAAATAGGATTGAAACTTATCAATTGCAAATACCACAACTAATATCTCCTTCTCAGTAGTGGTGTAATTCTTTTAAACATCATTTAATGTGTGACTTACATAATAGATCGGATGGAAAATCTTTTCATACCTTTGGCCAAGTGCTGCATTAATTATAAAATCACTCGCATAACACATAAACTTAAAAGGAAGAGACCAATCAAGTGATACCAAAATAGATGCACTTATGAGATTTTCCTTTAATAATTGAAAAGAATGCATAAACTTATCACCAAAGTTAAAAATTGTGTCCTTGGTCAAAAGTTCAGTAAAGGGCTTTGCGATCTTGGAAAAATCCTTAATAAATCAACTATAGAAGCCAGCATGTTCAAGAAAACTGTGAATTTCTCAGACTAAATGAGGCGGTGCCAGTTAAGCAATTACTTCTACTTTAGCTGGATCTACTTCAATGTCCTTACTTGAAATCTTATGACCTAAAACTATGCATTCTTACACCATAAAATGACATTTTTCCCATATTCAAAACCAAGTTAGTTTCTTTACATCTCCTTAATACTTTCTCTAGATTCTCCAAATATGCATCGAAGGATATACTAAATACAGAAAAATCATCCATGAATACCTCAATTTAAGGGTCAATCATATCTATAAAAATTGCTATCATCCAACACTGAAAAGTCGCAGTGACATTACACAAGCCAAAAGGCATTCGTTAATATGCAAAAGTGTCATATGGACATGTAAATGTTGTCTTTTCCTAGTCCTTAAGAGTAACAGGAATTTGTAAATATCCACTGTATCCATCTAAGGCACAATGAAAACTATGCCTAGCTAACCTTTCGATGACTTGATCAATGAAGGGTAAAGGAAAGTGATCCTTTCATGTGGTGTCATTCAATTTACGATAATCAATACACATACGCCAACCAATGACTTTGCTTATGGCAATTAATTCATCTTGTTTATTCTTCATCACTGTAATCCCTTCTTTGTTTAGTACTACTTGAATTGGACTAACTCATGAAGAGTCAGAAATGGGATAAATAGTACCAGCGTCAAGGAGTTTGACTACTTCATTTTTTACTACTTCCTTCATATTCGGGCTAAGCCTGTGCTGAGGCTATACTAAAGGTTTACTTCTATATTCAATGAATATTCGATGCAGACAGATAGAAGGGCTTAATCCTTTAATATCTACTAAGTTTCATCCTATAACATTTTGATGCTCTCTCAAAACTATCAACAATCTCTCCTCCATCATATCACTTAAAGATGATGAAATGATAACAGGAAATTGAGATGGAGGTTGAAAAAATGCATAATTCAAATTTAAGGGAAAAGGTTTTAATTTCAAAGTTAGTGGTTCTTCAATAGAGGGTTTTGGAAGATTTTAAATTGGCCTATATAAAGGCTCAAACCTTCTAGATTGAATCTAACTCAATGTTTCCTTTCTCCTTTCTAACCTTACCACAACTTCTTTAACTTCATCTTCCTCTGCTTCTTTAAAAATGAATGAACTAAAACCTTCTGCAATGGATCTGAGCAAAGATACTCGAATGGATTACTTATAGTAGCGTCAGTATCAATGAAGTTACATGAATCCAGGGTAAAAGGATGTTTCATTACTCGAAAAACATTAAACTCAATCTCTTCATCTTGAAATCGAAGAAAGAGCTTCCCTCCATACACATCAACCAGTGCCCTTGCGGTAGCCATGAATGGTCTTCCTAAGATAATAGGCACTGTACTGTCCTCTTCCATATCCAAAACCAAGATATCAATAAGGAAAATGAATTTATTAACTTTCACCAAAACATCATCAATGATTCCTCTTGAATATGTAACTGATCTATCTGCTAATTGCAATGAGATAGTAATGGGTTTAGGTTCTTTCAATCCTAACTTCTTGAAAATGGATAAGGACATAAGATTAATAATTGCACCAAGATCCAACAAAGCCCTATCAATTTATAAGCTACCAATGGTATAAGTAATGGTGAAATTACCAGGGTCCTTGAGCTTTGGGGGTAACTTCTTCGAAAGGATAGCAGAACATTCTTCATTAAGCTTCACTGTCTCATATTATTCCAATCTTCTTTTCTTGGACAGGATTTCCTTAAAAAACTTTGCATATGAAGGCATTTGAGCAATTGATTCAAAAAATAGGATATTGATATGAAGTTTCTTAAACATCTCCAAGAATTTTTCAAATTAGTTATCCAAGTGCGTATTATTCACCCTTTAAAGGTATGGAATCTTAGGCTTGTATGGTTTCACATTCAGATTAGTAAACAACCTAGGCAGCTTTTCTAAACTCGTACCCATATCATCCTTTTCGTGCTTCTTTAACTCTCTCTCTCTCTTATGTTATGACCTCTTGTGTTCTCTATTTCGTCACTCTCCACCATCACTTACTTATCTTTCTCTTCTATCTTTTTTCTTTCATTCTCAACCTCTTTTTCACTCCTTAAAATAATCACCTTGGCATGCTCTCCCAGATTGGCTTTACTTCTGCTAGGAAGCTTACTAGGTAGCTTTTCCTATAAAAGTTGAGCAACATGTCCAACTTGAGTCTCCAAATTCTTAATTAATGGCTCATGATTTTGCATTCTAGACTCAATAGATTAAATATACTTCATAACTGTTTCTTCAAAATTAGGTACTTCTCTTTTAGGTTGGTTAGCTCTAAAGTCAGGTAGAGGTACTCTTTGAGGATTAGCTTGAATTTGTTAAGGTGTTTGCAAGTAGTTTTGAATACTATTTCATGAAAATTTAGGATGGTTCCTCCAACAAGGATTATAAGTGTTTAAAAAAAATGTTGCCTCTTTGCTTATTGAAATTTCTAATAAATTGAGCTTGTCCTGGTTCTCGGGTAAAAGGACTTCCTTCTTGACACTCTAATGATATATGAGAGGAACTACCACAGCTATCACATTTAACTTTATAAGAACTACTACCAACTCCACTCATTAAACTATCCAACTTCTTATTTAGTACTTCTATCTGAGCTGTAAGAGCTACTGTATCATTAATTACATGAATACCATGTGGCTTCCTTAGATGGAGCTCAGAATTATACTGAAAATTGTTTGTAGCCATATCCTTTATTAGATTGTAGGCTTCGATCGCAGTCTTTCACATTAGATTGCCTCTAATCGCAGCATCAATGGTGCTACAAGTCGAAAGTGTCAATCCAGTGTAAAAGATATCATCTTACTGCCACGTGTAAAATCCATGATTTAGATAATTTGTGATTGCGGTTGGCCACATACAAAATTAGCTCAATTTATTCTATCTTTCATGCACAATTTAACAATTTAAATTGAGA
>JAOXYD010103357.1:0-11672 GCA_028565735.1 Pinacopodium congolense | reverse complement strand
ATTAAAAATATGTATTATAAATGTTGTGTCATTTTAATAAAGTATACAAAAATTTTTAAATTCAAAATTAAAAATCAAATAAATTATAAAATAAAATATCTTTTAAAAATTTAATATTTATGATATTGCATATATTTAAGAGTAACACAAATATATTTCTCATGTAAAAAATGAAACAATAATTGTTTAAGTTAATCATTTTTTTACATTGATAATAGTTTAGTTTAGATATTCAATTCTAATTAAACCATAACAAATAGATTGAAACTTATTTGAATTTAAATATTTGAATCTTAAATTTAAATTTTTTTAAATGTGATTTAATCATTAATTTTATATCAAAAATTAATTTGATTAACTTTAAAATTATTAGTTCAATTTGAAAAAAATTATTGACTTAAATTGAATTTAAATAAAGATTAATTTTTCACTTTTTTCTTATGAAACTTTTTTTTTCATATTCCTTATAAAGTTCTACATGTAGTTAAATCTATATAACTAATTTTACAAATGTTTTATATTATTTCGAGTGAAATTTTAAATACAAATAAGTTATAACCTATTATATTTAAATCCAATCGGAAATAACCTATTATATTTAAATCCAATCGGAATTGAATATAAAAACTTTTTAAAGCCAATTGTTTCTTTAACCAAACTCAAAACACTAGATGTGCAAGATAACATACGCTTGCTACGGAGTGAGACTACAACCTTCAACAATCATAATAACGATCTCCAACGATGGTAATGTCTATCGAGAGTCCTCTTCCTTGCCTTACTGCCTTCCCCCTCTATTCCTTTTCCATCCTAATTCGTACCTTCTTCCTCTATTGCCTCATTCCTTAGTCTTGGCTAACTCTTATTCCCTCTATTCCTGACTAGCTCCTGCTTAGAAATCCTCCTTGCATCCTGTCTCTTCCTTCCCTATCTGCTTCCTATTGCTACTGGCCAAATTTGTCTCTTCTTCGGTTCCTGCCTCTCTGGTTTCTATTTCTGGAAACCCTTTTTTCAATTTTTGGTAGCCTTCTCTACCCTTTCCTTTTTAGGTCATGGCTTTTATCCCCCTAGCAGACTTTGAAATCTTTCCTCCTCTCTCTCATGATTTACCTCAACTAGCTCAAACACAGGATGCCCCTTCTTAAGATACTTAAAAACAGGTCAATAGGTAGGCTCTGATTAACTGAATCTTTTGAGTCTTCACTAGAATATTGCCCTCCTCAAATAGTGACTGGGCAATTGATGGTTGTACCCCTTATAAAGGTGATGCAAGGAGTTAAGACTTGGCAAGCTACTCTAGTAGGGTTCTTCATCGGTAAGCGCCCACCTTTCCCAACTCTTCATAATTGGGCTACAAAAATTTGGAAAAGGAAGGGATTAGTGGAAAATTTACTATCTAAGGACAACCAAGCCTTGTTCAAATTTAACTCAGAAACAGGAGCTAAGGAAATGTTAGAAAATAGACTATCGCATTTAGGCAGTACTCTCATCTTTCTGCAGTTTTGGAAGCCAGGTATTGCTCTAGAAAAAATAAAACAAAACAATGTTCCCATTTGGATTCACTTGCATAATATTCTTTTGGAATTCTGGTTAACTAAGGGTCTTAAAATCCTTGCAATATTTATAGGGAAACCTATTTGCATAAATGAAAGTACTGCCCTAAAGAGAAGAATAGGCCATGCTCAGTTGTGTATGAGTATGGATTTGGGGAAGGACCTACCATTATTGGGTGAGAATGAACCACCAATGGAAGACGTTATTAGGGTATCCTACCAATGGAAATCAACTTTAGAGTAATAAGGCAAGAAATAGAGACCGATGAGAAAGAGCTTTATGAGGGGAACCTATAAAGAACTAACTGATCAATCTATCACTAAAGATTATGAATCGACAACACCAAATGCAAACATACCTCTAGCCATAACCACCAAGCTGCCTAGTAATACCATTGTTTCAATTGACACTGGTGAGACACTTACAAATGGAGCTACTATAGAAGAATTAGAGGGGACTAGTACAAGTATAATGTCTCATCTTCAGAAAGATAACCCCAAGCAAGTTAATAACTGGAAATCTCTCATAAAAGTGAATGTAATTAATGCTAATGCAACAAAAAATTTACCTAACAAGGCAATGAATGCCACAACTGCTAATGTAGTTGAGAGAATAAAACTACTACTTCAGCTGAGAGTTTAGTGGTAAGATCTCTAATTGGAACTGACAAGGGGGAATCTAAATCCTCTATATATGTGAAAGGAGAGGAAGAGCTCAATCTAAAGAGGTTTATCAGAACTTACTTTCAAGTTCAATTGATAAGGCAAAACATGAGGAATTTAAATCGGTTAAAAAGAGGAATGTAGGAAGAAGGGCAAAGAGTAAAATTAACCCATCCTCATCAACCCCATGTTAATAATTTCTTGAAATATACGAGGCATCAACTGCTCCAAAAAACAACAAGTTCATAAAGAGTTTCTTAAGGATAATAACCCTATTTTGCTAGGATTGTTAGAGACTAAATTGTTAAAAGAAAGGTTTAATAAGCTTCGATTATTTGGCTCTCAATGGTAGCTATTTCTAATAATCTCCACCACCATTATAGAAGGATAATTATTTCTTAAAACTTTATGGAAGTAGAAGTTGTGGTCTTACAGGATAGTGAGTAAGGGATTCACCTAGCTCTGAAATTGATTGCTACAAATACCAATTTTATGGTTTTCATAATTTATGCCTCTAACTTATCTTTTCAAATAACCAGACTTTGGTAAGATTTGGCAGTTATGGGAGACTCTATCTAGGGCCCCTAGATGATTATGAGGGACTTTAATAGCATTCTATTTAATTTTAAAGCTGAAGGTAATTATGCAGATCGAAGAGGCAACATGAAATTCATGGAGTGTGTGACCAAATTGGGATTAATGGATTTGAGGTTTGATGTTCAATTATATACTTGGAGTAATAAATAAAGTTCCTCTACTCACATTAGAAAGAAGTTAGATCATGTAATGGTAAAGGGTAACTGACTCTACCAATTTGGTGATAGTATTGCACTTTTTATGGAATCATTAATTTTAGATCATTCCCCTATAGTGGTTCAGAACTTAATTATCAATATTAGAAAAAGATTTCTATTCAGATTCAATAATTTCCTTACTTGAGTGGAAGGGTTTGAAGTAACGGTGTCTAGAGGATTTTCAATGAACATTGATGGTTGCAAGTTGTATACTAGTGTTAGGAAATTCTCTTCCATCAAAGCAGAATTAAAGGCTCTTAATGCTGGACAATCTAGGAACATATGGCAAGAAGTAATAAAGGCCAAAGAGAATTTTAAAAATAATGTAAAAGGAACTATATGATCTATCTAAGAGACTTTGGCATAAATATTTAAAGGCTCTAGAGAAGCACAATTCACTTTTGAGGCAATGATCTAGAATTTAATGACTAAAAAAAGGGGATAGAAATACCAAGTTCTTTCACCAAATAATAATGGCCTGGAAAAACAATAACTAGATCATTGTGTTGCTTGCAACAAATGGTGGGCTAGCTAACACTAAAGAGGACATTAAAGACGAGGCATATCTATTTTTCAAAAAGTCCTTGGACACAACTGTATATACTAACTCTTCAATAAATGCTATAAAATTATTTGTGCAAAATTTTTTCACTCACAAGGAAATAGAGGAGTTGATTAAACCTTTTTCGACTATTGTCATTGAAGGGTAGTTTTTGAGTTAAATCCCAACAAAGTACCTAGACCAGATGGATTCAATAGGCTATTTTCTTAGAAAACTTGGCTATTAATTAAAGAAGTGATCCTTAAGGCGGGGTTAGAGTTTTTTTTAAATGGGAAAATGATAAAGAAGGAAAATAAAAAATTCATATGCCTTATTCCAAAGGTTCTTAATCTAGCTTCCTTGACTGATTTCAAACCTATTTCATGTTGTAATACAATTTATAAAATCATCTTTAAGTTGATAGTAATTAGATTGAAAGCTGTTATAAATAAGCTTATTGATGCTCTCTTTGGGTGAGGTGAACCTACAAATATGTGTTTAAAAGTGGGAATCTCCAGATAAAAAGGGTTTAGAGTGATCACACTCATTTCTTTACACACCTATTAAAACTAAGGGATAGTGTGGCTGGCTAAATCAAATGCCTAGTAAGGAATGGAGAAGTTGCCTCCTTATTTTTTGACATTTGGAGTAGAGTGGGGACTCTAATCCATTATGATCATTAGTCTCAATTCTTAAGCAAATTTCCTATTTCAATCAAAGACTATATTAATGATAAGGAATGAAAACTTTCTTTTGATTTGGATGACTTCCTACGTAACTACCAATCGAAGCCTGATTTAGTGGACTCATATCAATGGCTAGATGATCCTTCAAGGAATTTTACCAATAAATTTGGTAGATAGTGCTTAAGGGATACGGGGTCAATATAGACCTAGAATAAAGTGTTCTTGAATACCAAGTTCCTCCTTTAGGTGTCTTTCTTTTTATGGCTCTATGTCAAGGACATGCTCCTTACTACTAATCAGTTTCACTATCTCAACATACCCTCTAGATGCCATTTATGCAAATGCCAGACGAAACCCCTTAACCATTTACTATTTAGCTGTGATTATTCTATGGTTTTATGGAAGCATATTACAGGCCTATGTGGTATTCTTAATCTTCCAACCAATTTTGGAGATATTCTAGAGTGAATGGAGAGGAATAGGAATCATTTGAAACATCAATTAGTACTAATCATAGTGTTTGATTCAAGTGTCTATAAAATTTGGAGGGAGAGGAATTATCATATTTTCAAGGGTGTTAAAAGGTCAGTAGAGTAACTTCTAATGAAAACTATAAGCTGGATCAGAGAACAACTAATAATAAGAGGACAGATGATGAAATATGGAAGGTAAATGGTAGAACAATGGAACTTAGACACTGGTTAATTATAGGGTTATCTACCTAGATCCCTAATTTCACTATTTAGAACTATTCAAACTCAAATCCCAATTGTTAATAAGAGTTAGAGTATGTCTAAGCTTAGATTAATAGGACCAGGTACATGAAAATGTTACACGACTAAACAAAATCTCTATAAGTAAGTGAACTTTTACCTTGGCCACAATATACGGTGATAAACACAAGATGGTAGGGGCCTGCATTGAGATTCCTTACCTAAAGCCTATAAAGACAGAGATCCAACTAGTTAGTTATCGTTTCTCAACAAGACGCATAAATTGGTAAGTTCCTAGTTAACAAGGAATGAACAAAAAGAATTTCCTGGTGACCTCGCTACTTCTCCTCCTTCTGAGGGGTGTTTCATAACCATTGTTGCTACTTCACATGATGGACTGCAATGATTTATTAGTGACTAAAGGAGGAAGACATTAAATTGGCAAGCAGTTGTAGCAGTTTTCAGATGACAGGTAAGGTTGTTATCTTAGATCGTTTCCTTTTTAAGTGGTTATGTGGCCCTTCGGGACACTACTACACATCTGGGACCTTAAGATTGGTGAATCCATGTATTTCTCTTTTCATTATAATAATATTATTTAATTTTTCAAAATTTTTTAAGCCATATGAAATCATATCTAAATCAAATTATTATCATCCCCAAAAAAATGTATGAACTTAAAACAATTAGTAATAAGTTATTTATGTGATAAATATATTTACGTTACTCTCACATATATCTAATGTTATATATAATGAATTTGTAAAAGATAAAATATTTTTATAGATTATTTGATTTTTTAAATTTAGTTTAATAAATTTTATACTTTATTGAAATGATAAAATATTTAATATTTAAAAATGCAATCCTTTATTTACTAAAATTTTATTTAAAATTTTAAAATTATTCATTAGTTGAGTTTAAAATTATTTAGATCCTTATAGTTTGATAAACTATCAATTAGTTATATATAGTTTGTTAAATTATCAATTAAGTTCCTATAGTTTGGTAAATAATTAAATAAGTTTTTAAAGTTTTAAATTAATTTCATCTATTAGTCTAATGTCACATGTCATGCAACGTGTTTCAAAATGTACCACGTGGACATGCCACATGGACATACCACGTGAACATTCCATTAGTCCACGAAAGATAAAATTAACGGATGACTAATAAATAAAAATAATTTAAAATTTTAGGATCTATTTGATATTTTTAAAACTATAAAGAATAAATTGATAGTTTATTGAACCACAAGGGCGCTAGATGATTTTAACCCTTATTTTCTTTCTTAGGTACAAATTATTGTCCAATTCCTCTTTTGGTTTTAGCTTACAATTTCTTTGTTAAGTTAATGGAATACAGTTCTTGAAAGTGAATTTAGGTGATAATAATATATCTTCAATTTAACAAATTAACAATGTCAGCTTTAAACCTCTTTGTTTAGTTAATTATATTGACTTTTTAAGAAAAAACAAACTATAATGATTTTTTTAGCTATTGGCTAATTATAATGATTTTTTATAGTTATGTTGAGAATTTGAGGTGGTTTAAGATTTATAGAATTTGAGGTAATATAGGATTTATATATTTAATAGGATGTTAAGGAAAAAAAAAAGACTTGGAGACTACGAGAGAATGTAAATTTTCTCCATTGATAAAGTGAATTAACATGCTTTTAAATAAGCTTTAAAAATACTAATAAATCTAAACAAATTAAATTTAAAATATTTTCAATAAAAACAGAATATTTAGAAAATATGAAAAACTAACAGTTAGATAATTAAAGATTTGATCAAAGATAATTGTAATTTTGACTTATTTCCCAATAAGCTATTAGCTAATATTAAGTTTCTTGCCAACCAGTGAACCTAACATCCTTTAATTTTTTTAATTTATAAAATCTCACTTAGACTGAAGTGGAGAATAGGTGTTTCCTCTTCATCAAAATTACACTTAGAGTTAATTCATATGAATCTCAGTACCTATAAATATAGGATTAAATTTACCAATGGCCCTTATTTAGGTTTATGTAATTTCAAATCTATTGATTAAGTTTTTGTTTTTCTACACTTTGTAAAACAAGTTGTATTAATAAGTAGACAAAAAACACTATTTTGTAAAATGTAAAAAAGCCAACATATTGTCACGTGATCATAAATCCATATTTTCACATGTAAATACATTAAAATTTTTATTAGTTCATGTACAATAAAGTAAACAAAAGAATAACCAATGATAGATTATTTAAAATTTAAGTTTCTATTCTATAGTTTCAAAATCTTAGGTACCTATGGTAATTTAGATTACGAGCACTTAGGTGTGTCAACTAATTAATTTGATGGAAATAACAATTTATCTTAATCTTTTTCAAACTTACAAAGACTTCTTTGTAGGCTTGAATTCTATGCAGACATGAATGAAATTTAGATACTCTGGAATGTGAATATTTTTACAGTGCAAATAATAATTGTAAACAATAGACTAAATTCTTTGGATAGAATTGGCAGATTTGGAATCCTAAGGCCTTGTTTAATTGGACTTTGATTTTTTATTTTAGTTTCCTATTTTTCTAAACACATAAATCGAAAAAGAAAACATAACAACCAATACAAAAACACAATAATCACAACAAAAAATCACAACTCACAGGCTAACTAAACATCTCCTAAATAACAGTTGCTCTCTATGCAATAATGAAACAGAATTCTTGTGCCATCTATTTTTCAAATGCATAGTAAAGTAGGCAGTAAGTCCCTTACCCCTCACCGCCCCCTCCCCCAAAAAAAACCATGCCTCAAGGTGATTATAGAATCTTCAAAATTGTCTTTAAAAACAATATTTACTCTATCTAGAGAGAAAGGAATGATAGGATCTTCAAGGGGCTAAACTTATCTCGTCATGATTTTATACTAGGGATTTTCATTAGATGAGATAAATCTTACAGTCAAGGATAGTGGAGACCACAGTTTCTGACAACATGAAATGGAGATGGAACCTTTGGTAAGTCCTGTATATTGTACATTCTATACAGAGCCCTAACTTATGAAGGGAAGTAGGGTAATTAGACAACGAGCTCTATGTTATGACTACGGGTCATATAGTTTGGGTAGGCTCTAGCCGTTTAAACTTCGTGTCCAACTAATTCAACTTTTAGACATCCTTAACCTAGGTTATCTATGGTATTCAGGGCACTCCCTTTTGAGGAGGAGGTCTGTCCCATTTTTTAAGTAATGAATAGGATTGCTAAACTTGAGGGAAAATTAAATAGAAGAATAGTACTTGTCTGTTTTATGGACTAAAGAAGGCGACTAGGAGTCGTGCTGTGTGACACCAGTGTGCAGCTTACTAGAAAATCCTTGAGCATGCGATTGGAAAAGTAGATAAATATTAAAATTTGAATTATAGCGATGAACCTTGGAATCTGTGGCTAGGATTAAAGGAAATCATTTACTTAGGTAGTTGGCTTCCTTCGGTCCAAACCTTAGGTTGGTATGATCATCAGCTTCTACCATTCACTTAATCAACAAAGCCACTCCTCTCCAGCAATAAAAGTACATGCAGATCTTCGATCATCGGAGTGTAGGTCGCAATCCTGGCTTCTACTGTGTTTAGGCTTTTTTGGCTCATGAATCTAGGATTTAGGTTATTATAATTTGGAAATTTTTGATGATTGAAATTTTAGATAAGTTTATCAAAGCATATAAATTTATGGATGAATATCTAGAGCATTACAATATAGGTGTTCGATCTTATTTTTTCCTAATTAGGGTTGGCCTAATACTGGCTTGTATGTTGTTTTGTGATTATTAGGTTGTGTTTTTGTTGTTTAGACCTTCCTATTTTATTTCTTATTTACTAATATATTCTTTAGATTTTTTGAAAAAAAAAACCACATCCATAATAAAACATGTTATTTATCTAATATCATAAGCGTGAAACTTTTTAATAAAGGCATCTATTTTTATCAAAAACATTACTGCAATGCATATATATATATATATATATATATAACATAATAAAACATATTATTTGTTTAATATTACATGCATGAAAATTTTTAATAAAGGCATATACTTTTTTCAAGAGTTAGTTACAGCAAATTTCTATGGTATTGTTGATTTTTTCAATAAACACTTTTATCATTTTTTTAATATATCCATTTTGTTGCTGTTGTAAAACTATGAATGAAATTTTGTAATTAGTTTCTTATGTATGTATAATTTTTTCCACGACAAACCCTTTTTTTTTCTTGAAAACTTGTGCCTCATATTATTTTCAATTACATGATGAAGCATAAAAGACAATGTCCATGTTTGTTATCAATTTCGTTTTTTATTTTCGTTTTTGGTTTCTTTAAATATAAAAATCATTAAAAATGGTATATAAATAAAAAATAAAAACATATTAATATAGTATAAAAATTTCAAAAAAAACACACAAAATTCAGTATACATACATAAAAATAAAAATAAAAAATAAAAACGAGAAGTGATACTAATTATACTCTAAATTGTTCACTTCAAAACAAGAAGAATAGTCCATACAAGTAAAGACCAAATATATGGTTTTTTAAAATTTTTTTTGAAAAGTAATATACGATTTCTTAATGAAACCACAATTCCGCATTGAAATAAGAAGCTTTTGTGTTTGTTATTATAACAAGCTAAAAACTTCATTCTTTAGTAGAAACTAAAAAATAAAAAGAATTGTACATTTAATTAAAAATTTTAAAACTCCCTTCAAAATATTGATAATTAAATTCCAAAGTAAATTATTAAAAATCTAGAGAAAGAGAATATTGTAATAATTTTATTCTACAACGGTAAAATTAAAAGACGTTATTTCATCATTGGTCCAATAATCTAGTATTTGCACACAAGTTAGATGGGATAAATATTAATATAACGGCAACATGTATTTGTATTTCTACAAATATTTATACTAGGAATATGAAATTGTCGTTTTGCTTGCCTAATTAAAACATAACATCTAAGCTAATAAACTAAGGGAATTATTTCAGTGAGTTCTTTAACTTCGTGCAAATTTTAATTAAACGTAATAACTTCAATTTTGGTTAATTAGACTTAAATTCAAATTAATATAAATTTATTGTACCAACGTAATTTAAGATACAAATAATTAGAAATAATTAAATTTATTCTAAGAATTATAATGAACGAATATAATGCTTTTTCTTTAATTACTTTCATCAACTCATTTTATAAGTTGAATGTAAATTATAATGTTTTTTTGTTTTTGTACGAAGAAATTCAAAAAATAACACACAAATATAATATAAAAATTAAAAAATAGTAAAAAATACAAGAAATAAAAATAAAAATAAAAAATTGAATCCAATAAATTCTAAATGTATATTTAAATTAAACTCAGTAATTCAATTAATCAAAAGTAAAATTAGGAAATTTATTTAAAAATATAAGTAAAATGTAGGAGTCACCTTTTCATCTTTCGAAAAGCAATTTATTTTGCATCAATATTTTGAATTCTGTTTCGTACTGATTGAAAAGTAGAATGGAATTCTCCTGTTCCATATCAGGTTTAAATATTAGTCGGTATTGATCATACCGGTATGTACAGCCGGTATTACCAGTACCCAAAAAATAAAAAAAATAATATTTTAAAAAATTTTTTAAAAGAAAATTTTATATTTTGATATTTGACATTTTTTAAGTTTAAAATTAAATTAAAAACTATACAATATAATACATTTATAGATTATTTTATAAATTTTAAAAATTAATTTATAATTTTATATAATTATCCGAAACGGTACTATCTCATTTTTTAGACAAATTCAATATTAATACCGGTACAATATTTAAAACACGAGTTTAAACAACATACATATATATATATATAATAGTCTTTAAAAAAAAAGAACATTTCTATAATAATAATAATAATAATAATAGTCCCCACATTTAAGGAATTGATGGAGAGAATATGGCGTGCAGTTTAATAGTTGAAGTGTCTTTCTCAAATTTGGGTCTTCTTTGGAAGTGATTAGTAATGTCAAAAATAAACTCGATCCTATGATAATTAATCTGTTTGTCCTTACTATATTTGACATGATTTAATTTGACTGAAAAAAATTAACAATCCGAATTTGATTTAATTTGAATCCAATCTTGATTTCATATGAATTCAAAATGGTTAAAATGCAATCAAACTTAAACTTTCGTATATTGTTCCTCCATATATTGTTCCAATAATAGCCTTTGGCTAATCAATTTTGGCATCTTTTTTTTATTTAAGTACATATGAGATAAAATTTTAAATAAAATCTGTAAATATATATAATAATTAATACATTTTAAATTTTAAATAATTATTTATAAAATGATAATTTAGAATTACACAACGACATAATTTAAATATTTAAAGTTTTTATGAATTCTCAAATTTTAATTATATGACTCCTAATACTTGGAAAAATTATATAAAAACTCAAGAATTCAGTTGGATAACCTTCTGTGAGATCTAAAGAGCACTGCACACCCTCTATTTCTGGAATCGTGGGATCAAATGATTCAATTCCATGTTTGAAGTATTAAAATTATAAAAAAAAAAGTTAAGCACTTGTTTGTTTGTATTTATATTTTTTGGTTTCTGTTTTTATTTTCAAAAACAGAGAAACAGAGGAAAAATATATATTTACCTGTATTTTGTTTATGTTTTATGTTTTCAAAATCAGATAA
>JAOXYD010103346.1:0-11672 GCA_028565735.1 Pinacopodium congolense | reverse complement strand
AGTATAAATATTGAATTTATAGAATAAAATGATTGAATGATTTTTAAGAAATTTTAATTTATTACTTTATTCAAAAAAATACAATATTTACAACATATATTTCTTTAATTATTAATAATTTTATTTTAATTATTAATAATTTTATTTTAATTATTAAAATAATTCATTAATTAGGTTGAATATCATTTAGGTCCTTACAGTTTGGTAAATTATCAATTAAGGCCCTACAATTTGATAAACTATCAAATATATTCCTAAAGTTTCAAATTACTTTCACTATTAGTCCCTCGGTTATTTCTGTCTAAGGACAGTGGCACTATATGGATGTTATACGTGGTACTGCTATTAGACAGAAATAACAGAGATACTAACTGTGAAAGAAATTTGAAACTTTAGGGACCTATTTAACAGTTTTGAAAATATAATGTCCTAATTAATAATTTACCAAACCGCAAGGGTCTGGATAAATTTAACCCTTTATTATTTAGAAGATCGTGACAAGTTTTGCTACTTTATAAATTGTGTTTCATCCCATTCATTTTGTTTTATGAGCCTTTTGAGTATTGTAATTGCTGAGTGAGATTTTGAGAATATGTATGCTTCTTTTAGGGAGATTTTTGTCAAGATTTTCAAGAGTTACTCTTCATGCATTCTAAAGTAAGATTATAGGGCTACTACTTAACCATTAATGTAAAATTATTGGGTTTCTCTTGAAATTTTGAAAGAATATTACTCTGGGTTCCTCTTCACCCCTATAGAGAAGAAGTTATAAGGATTCCTCTTCATCCTAACGAAGATTGTTCTATAGTAAAATTTTCAAGTGGGATCTTAGAGAGTAGACATAGGCAATGGATTAGTTCTTTGAACCACCATCAAAATTAGTTGTCTATCCTTTATTTCCTTAGCTATTTTAATTACATTTCCATTAGTTTTACAAAAATTTTTATTTTAAATTGTTGAGTTTCATTGGCACCATCATCATCATTTAGATTAAATTATGTTTAGGGATTGCTTCCATTGGAAAATTTGATTTAGGTTCTAAGAGTAAAAATGTTTAAACACATAATTCAACCCATTTTAGGTGCAATATAGAGGTAACAAAGGCTTTGAATAATTTTAATTGAATTGTTAAAGTCTACTTATCACCTTAAAAAAGATTGCACAAGGTTACTATAAATCACTAACGTGTTTTATGATATACTACAAGTATACGGGTTGTAAAATGGTAGTACATCCGATATTGTTCGACAAGGATTAGGATAGTCACCTAACAATTTTGGCTGCACATTATTGAAGGAATAAATTACAAAAGAAATAACTAAAATAAAATAAAATAAAACAATCTAACAAATTAAGGAACAAGAGTGCAAGAAGTTGAGAAATCAAGATTAAAACTAAGAACAATGTTTGGCCTAAGATATCCTAATGTTTTAGTCACCATGTCTCAAGGAGTAACCAAATTTCCCTAGTTGAATATGATAGGAATATCTTTGCAATCTCTTAATTTTTCAAAACCATTCCGAAATACCCAACTAATTATTAAACAATCTTATAGATAATCAATTAACTAATTAAGATATCTCTTCAACTAATTAATAACCTAATATTTATAAGTCTATCAAAGTGTTAATTCTCATTTTTCAACCCAACATAAATATCTCCTAGCTTAATCTCTCAATATATTATAAGGAGTAAGCATAATAAACATCGCAAACTCTCATCCAATGAATTAATAAGATAGTGTTTAACACAACAGTTTAAGAGAGATTCCTATAAAAAAATTATACACATAAAATGTGAATATGCTCCCCAACTATCATGTTTTCCATAAAAAAAGAAATAAAATAGTAGAAAAACAATATTAAATCAAACTTGACACTCTCTTCTTCTCTCCTTGCTTTTTGAAAGTTGAAATGGTCTTGAAGAACTTGATGTTCGATCTTGATTTCTACCTTTGGAATCCATAAAAACATAGTTTTTGCCTAGTTGGGTAAGTTCCTAATGATTTCTTAATGGTTCCTAGGGGATTTATTCATCCTCCTGTCATGATCGTGGGAAATCCCATGACTATGCACTTTGATCCTTCATGTTTTCTCTCCTTCTTCACCTCTTTTACTCCTTAATTTGACAATAAATCGAAGCACATTAATCACCCACACAAATATGGTTTAATTCATGTTCACATCATCAATAAACACTGAAATCACTTAAACAGTGACAAAACATTAAAAGAACTTAGAAAACTTAATAACTAAGAGAACATATCCTAAAACATAGCTATCAAATTCGCAACCTTTAAACCTTTACTTGTCCTCAATAAAAATTTAAATGTAAGGTACTCAAAACATATAAGTCAAACAAAATGAAATAATGAATGATAGGTTGAATGAAATAATAGCAAGAAATCTCATAGAATTAGTTTGGCCAAGAGCATAAATCATTTAAGGATATCTAAAACATTCACTTATTCCATTTACATCATAAGTGTCTTTGAATTGAAAATGCACATTGATTAGAACATTGCTATCCTATTCTTACATCTATGGAATTTGTAAACATGCACTATAATCAATTTACCAAATGGATGTTAGAATTTCACAAAAAAATCTCTCATGAAATATATTGATTAAAAAAAAGATCCATAGGTTTCACTTATTTTAAAACACATTAACTATTACATTTTCTAAGAATAACAACCTAGTCTTTTTATGTTAATTTGTTCATCATATGGGGCACTCCTCAGGTTACTCAAGTAAGTGATGTTCTTCTGGAATGGTCGTAGTGTCATTTTAGCCTTTTTAAGTGAAAGTGCATGTCTTATGGGGCACAACCCCAGTTACCTGACTATATGACTACTTATAACTGGCCTTTAGTTGTAATTTTAACCCCTTTTATTTGTTTTGTTTTGTTTTTTACCCTAGGAGTTAGCAAAGAAGCAATTGAATTACTTATTTCATTTTTATTGTGAATCTATGCCACTTCTTTCTAATCTATTCTCCACATGAATGATTACTAATGGAGTCCATTAATTAATTCCAATTTTCATCGAAAGTGCATTTGGAAAAACGTTAATGAGGTAAGAAAATGTATATATATCATAATTAATTTTTAATTTCATTGGAAATAAAATCACAAGTAAACTTCATAAGGTCATGTTCTTCACTACTTATACCATGTTCTTAGTTGAACTAACTTAATTCCATTTCATGCCATCTATACATTAAACCATAAGCACACAACCTATGCAATTATCTCATAATGATAAAAAAATGAATAACGTGTAACAAAATAAAAAAATTAACAAAAATTTAAAACGTGCAAACAAAATGTCATATAAAATGAAAATGCATGTGCTACCTCCCCATACTTAGACAACGTATTACCCTCAATATGGAGAGGAAGACATCAAAAGAAACAATTAAACAAAAAACAACATACAAAACATAAATGAAAAAATAAATAAAAGGGCAAGAAATGCTTATAAGAAGTATGGGATAGATAGCATTGGTGAGGGAACATGGATATTTTGGGCTTGAAATAACTTCAGGAGCTTTTAGTTTGGTAACGTTACTGTTTCAACACTTGCTTTAGCTGGGTCTCTGTGCCATACATCTGATTCTCCATCAGTTGATTATTTTCTTCCATCACATTGAGAACTTATTAGGGGTCAAATTGATTGAATTTTAATGGATAAATTGTTGAATGATGACACCTAATTCTATGCTTAAATGTTAAATTTATATGATATTATGTTTAATTTATAGGATGGAGCTTAAAGATAGCGATTGAAGCAAAAACTAAAAGAATTCACCCCCTTTTAGTCCATAAACAACACCCTACTAGGGTCACGTTTATGGAAGAATAGATTGTTGTTTAAGGAGCTAAAATTCTAGCATTAATGGCGGGCTATCAAGGTACCGTTGTAGTGCGGTAGGGTGTCGTTAAATGCATCGGTCAACAATTTGAACTCCAAATCTCCAAAATTGTGCCTTTGGTGTGTCTTTAATCAATTCCCTTGTCTGTAGGCACCAAGTGTGGGTTCAGAGGTCCTATAAAAATCCAAAAAAAAAAGAAAGAAGAAACATGGATTAGAAGAGAGGAAACAGATCTGAAACAAGAGAGAGACACTTTTGCTTCTCTCTTGATTTGTTCTTAGATCATTTAGGATTCAAACACCTGGATTATGTTCTGTATGTTGTTTTCTTAGTTTCTCAACATTGGAGCTTGTTGATAAGACTCATATCTCAGTATAGGAATAATCTAAGGTGGTTTCTAAACTAATATTATTACTTATTTTGTTCCATTTTTTGAATTAATCAAAGTATTTGTGCTTATGTTTATCACCTTGTATGTTCTTTGATTTTTCTACAAGTTTAAATGAATTCAGAGGTTGTGTTGTATTCCAGATCAAGTAAGGAGTTATAAGACATGTCTAGAAAGTCTTACAAACCTGATTTGTACACTTAAAACTTATAATTTCAACTCGTTTTTATAGATCTATCAAGATATGTTGTATAAGTTGTATGTTTTGAATGTTTTGATCAAGATGTATGACTAAATCATTTTTATTTCTAAGGATTGATGTTTATATGATTTAAGAGAGCTTAAAGGAATGTTAAAGGGTCTAAATTTTTTTTTATTGAAGGATTAAATGAACTGATTTTTGGCTGGCCTCTTAAGATTAGTGTTTAAGACAAGTTAAGCTTGAGAAATCATCTTCACTTGTTAGAATAATCAATAAGAACACAAATTAATCCTTGCATGATGAAACTTGGATTTTTTTGTGAATATTAAAGTTCTTAGATTAATTTTCCAGAACTCACCTTCTTGAATTTAAAGCCCATTTTCTTTATTTAAAGCATAACTAAACTTTAAACAAGATTTAATGGAGAAAAAGCAAAGTCTTAACCATAGCCTTGTTTTGATTTTGTGAAGGAACTTTAATCAACCCTTAGCTAATATACACATTTGGTAATTTTTAAAATTTTTCAAAAGCAATTAAAAATAATTTTTTTAAGTGTTTAAGCTAAGTTGGACTAATTTAGCAATTTTAAGATTTTTAATCAATTTATTTGCCAAAATACTTGAGTCTTAAATTTACTCCACTGTATTACTTTTGCGATAGGTGCAGTTGCCTTTATTCTGTTAGTCTTAAAAATAAAATCGATTCAAAATCATTAAAAGTTTTTAAGTTACCTAACCAAGGCAACAAATTTTTGGCATCGTTGTCATGGAGAACGATTTTAATATTAGGAAAATTAATTTCAATTACTTTAGCACTTGTAAATTCTGTTTCTTATAATTTTTTTGAATTTTTTCATTTATTTTTTTATGTGTTTTTATTGCTTTTTGCTTAGTTTATTTGTCGTGTTTATTTATTAGGCTTTATTTAGTATTTTATTTAAATTTCTATGCATACTCGAGGACACAATCCCGAGTCAATAAACTTTGATCCAAAACTTGAGTGCAAATTCAGAAATAAAAAGAAAGAAGCTCATGTAACTACGTCCGATCCTTTAGAAGTAGGAACATGAATCAAAACCCGTAGAGACGGACCCTGAGGAACGTGTAGTTTTAGGATCTCAAGTAGAAAATAGGAAACCAATCATAATGGACTTAACTTTAGAGAATACAGATAGACTTATGGCTAGCATTGTGTGGCCTAGAGTTAATGCAAATAACCTTGAAACCCCACATAGTATCATCTCAACGGTTAAGTCCTCACAATTTGGAGGTTTAGCTTTAGAAGATCCCAATAAACACTTGAAAAATTTTCTTGATATTTATGATCTTTTCAAGAGAAATGGGGTCTTTGATGATGCAATTAGGATTAGACTTTTCCCTTTGTCTGTTAAAGACAAGGCAAAAGCCTAGTTGTTGACACTTTAACCTGGTTCCATTACTACATGGGATGAATTAATGAAGTTGTTCCTTGTTAATTTTTCACACCTATTAAGATAGCAAAAATGAAAATTGAGATTAGTTTGTTCATGTAGTATGAAAATGAAATTTTATACGAGACATAGGAGATGATTAAACAGATGCTTGCAAAGTGTCCAAGTCATGGATTTGATACATGGTAGCAAGTCGATATCTTTTACACTGAATTGAAACCTTCGACTCGTAGTACCATTAATGTTGTATCTGAAGGCAATCTAATGCGCAAAACTGTAAGCGAAGCCTACAATCTGGTTAAGGATATGGCTACAAATATTTTTCAATGCAATTCAAAATGTCACCTAAAGAAGCCATATGGTGTTTATGCAATCAATTACATAATAGCTCTTAGAGCTCAATTGGAAGTACTAAATAAGAAGCTTGATTGTTTGATGATTGGTGCTAGCAGTAGTTCTCATATGTTAGAATTTGAAATTTGTGGTAGTACCTCCCATTTATCATTAGAGTGTCAGAAAAGAAGTTCTTTTGCTCAAGAACCAGAATAAGTCCAATTTGTTAGCAATTTCAATAGGCAAAGAGGAAATCCTTTTTCAAACACTTATAATCCTGGTTAGAGGAACCATCCTAACTTTACATGGACTAACATTCAAAACTACCTGCAACCACCTCAACAAATTCAAGCTAGTCCTCAAAGAGCACCACCACCTGGCTTTAGATCCAACTACCTCTAAGAGAAGCATCCAATTCTGAAGAGAAAATTCTTAAGTACATCTAATCCAATGAGTCTTCAATGCAAAATCATGAAGCGTTAATCAAGAAATTAGAGACTTAAGTTAGACAAATTGCTCAACTATTATAAGAAAGGTTACTTGGTAAGCTTTCTAGCACAACTGAAGCCAATCCTAGAGAGCCTGAAAAGGCAATTACCTTAAGAAGTGGAAAGGAGGTTGAGAATGAAAGGAAGAAGGAAGAAGAGAAAAGAAAGCAAGTGATGGTGGAGAGTCGAGAAGATAGAAAAGAAGTAGGATAAGATAGAAGAGAGAGAGTTACGGAAAAAGAAAAGTAAGATGAGGGTACAAGTTCATATAAGCCACCTAGGTTATTTACTGATCCAATTGTACAACCTTATAAGCCTAGGATACCATACCATCAAAGGTTGAAGAATACACACCTAGACAAGAAATATGGGAAATTCTTAGAGATGATTAAAAAGTTTCATATCAATATCCCATTTGCTTAGGCAATTGCCTAAATGCCTTCTTATGCGAAATTTTTTAAGAAAATCCTATCCAAGAAGAGAAGATTCGAGGAGTATGAGATAGTTAAGCTAAATGAAGAGTGTTCTACTATCCTTTCGAAGAAGTTACCTCCAAAGCTCAAGGAATCTAGTAGCTTTACCATTCTTTGTACAATTAGTAGTTTAAAAATTGATAAGGCTTTGATGGACCTTGGAGCAAGTATTAATTTATTGCCTTTATCAATTTTAAAAAAGTTAGTTTTAGAAGAACCTAAACTAGTACTATCTTATTACAACTAGCTAATAGATCAATGACCTATCTAAGAGGGATTATCGATTATGTTTTGGTTAAAGTTGATAAATTCATATTCCCTGTTGATTTCCTTGTCTTAGATATGGAGGAGGACAGTATAGTTCCTACCATTTTAGGACGACCATTCATGGCTAATACCAGGGCACTGACTGATGTATAAGGTGGAAATCTCATTATCAAACTTCAAAATGAAGAGATTGAGTTTAATGTTTTTCGAGTAATGAAGTATCCATACACCCTGAATTCATGTAACTTCATTAGAGTTCATTCTACTCCAATTAATCCATTTCAATATATTTATTTGGATTCATTGTAGAAGCCTTTGATTCATTCAAATTCTAAAGATAATAAGGGAGAGGAATTCAAGGAAGCATTAAAGGAATTAAAAGTAGGAAACGAGTCTTCTAACTGGACACAATCTAGAAGGTTTGAGCCTTTAGTTAGGTTAATTCAATCTCTTCCAAGGCTATAAATTGAGGAGCCTCCAACTCTTGAACTAAAGCCTTTCCATTCAAATATGAAGTATCCATTTTTTAGACCTCCATCTTAATTTCCTATTATCATATCATCATCATTAAGTGATACGATCGAGGTAAGATCATTAAGAGTTCTTCGAGAGCATCAAAATTCTACACGATGGACCTTATTGGATATTAAAAGATTAAGTCCTTCCATTTTCAATCATCAAGTATTAATTGAAGAAGGGAGTAAGCCTTTGGTCTAATCTCAGCGTAGACTGAATCTAAATATAAAGGAAGTGGTAAAAAAATGAAGTAGTCAAGCTCCTTGATGCTGGTATTGTTTATCATATTTCTAACTCTATATGGTTTAGTCTAGTGCAAGTAGTACCAAAGAAAGGAGGGACTACAGTAATGAAGAATGAGTAAAAGGAACTTAATGCCACAAGGAAAATAACTGGTTGGCATATATGCATTGATTATTGTAAATTGAATGACGATATAAGAAAAGATCAGTTTCCTTGGCCCTTCATTGATCAAGTCATTAAAAGGCTAGTTGGGCTTAGTTTTCATTGTGCCTTAGATGGATACAGTGGTTACTTGCAAATTCATGTTGCCCTTGAGGACCAGGAAAAGATGACATTTATATATTTATATGGTACCTTTTCATATTGAGGCATGCCTTTTGGCTTATGTAATGCCCCTGTTACTTTTCAGTGCTGCATGATAACAATTTTTACAAAGATGATTGAATCTTGCATTAAAGTGTTCACTCAATATTCCAAAATAACAACAAATGGACACCTCAATATTCACTCAAAACGTCAGCCAATAAAATGAAATAAGAAGAGCTTTTATCTTGGATTGAAATGACAACAACAAGCTCTACAAAGAGGAGCTTCCATTCATGTATAATGAGCTGTCCAAAAAGACAGCCTTAGGGGCAGACAAGAGCAGGTGGAGAGCATGGTTTGTGGGGCTAGGGACAGCTGCAACATTAACCAAAAAGTGGAGCTTCCATCCATACATTGAAGGCTGTCCACATGGGAGAAAAGTTGGCTGCACATTGCTAAGAAGATGAGCTGTCCACCCACCAAAGAATGCAGTTGCAAAACACATTTTAGACAGCCTTTCTTTGCTTGGTGTGGGGTCTCCTTGGTCCCTCCTTGGTCCAACATTGCAGCTGCATAAAAAAGAAGACAAAAAGCTTGAATAAAGAGAGGTTGAACGGCTGTCCATGTTAGAGAAGGAGGTACACTAAATCAACTAACCTAGGGTCTCATTTCTTTAGGTTATACCTTCGAAGTTTGTGAGTAGGTGACTTAAGTTAGTCGTTCCTTAGTACCTAAGGCGTCTTCACTATTAAATTTAAAGAGCTTGTTCTAAGTTATAGATGGAGATAGGGGCATTTATAAAGCTTATTAGATTTGTCTAATTTAGAGGAATTAAGGGTTTAAGAGCTTATTTGAGCCTATAGGCTAACACTATGACTAAAGTACCTATTATCTAGATTTGAGAATCAATGATCATCCCGGCATCCTAAAGATATCTCCAACCTAGTTTTTCACTATTGTTATTAGTCTTGTTTAAATTTGCATTATGTGGTCTTTTTTTTACATTAATTACATTTCAACTTATTTTTCTTTCATCTCTTCAAGGTGTTTTATTTTTCTTTTCTTGCAACATTTGAAATAAAATTTGCATTTAAACTCTTTGTGGTTCGACCTTAGCTCACGATTACTGCATAGTTTGGGAAGTTAGGTATTTTATTATTTGGTAGTTTACAATGAGGTTACCAAATTTTTTGCACAGTTACCGGGGAGTTGACGTTTGTTAATTGTTGTTTTTCTTGTTATTTTTATTTTTACTGATCTTTACAGTTCTTCCATTAGTTTTTCATGTCACATAGTTCTTCTAAACATATTCACTTCCAAACATTTGCTGATTAAAACATGAATTGATTACTTTCAGCACCTAATCCTTTCTCTTTTTCTTTTATTGTAGATCGCACCAGATTTCGTCAGAGAGAGCGAGCTAGTCAACCACCACTTTTTTAGAGTGGTAGTTCGACATCTATTGAAGAAGAAGTTGATGTAAATTCAGATGAGTTCATAGAGAAGGAAGAAGTAGAACAAACTATGGAGCAACATCAAAAGACATTAAAGGAGCTTGCAACTCCTACTTTTAATCTCTACTTGCTTTGTATTAATTATTTGGATGATGAGTCAGAAGTTGAGATTAGACCTGAATTAATTCGTGCTTTACCTACTTTTTTAGGGTTTTAAGACGTCAACTCACTAGGATCATGGTACATCACATACCCTAATAAGTTCCTGAAGGAGTTCCATATTGCCTGCTCCAGGTATAAAGCCAGTAGGAGTCTCAGTGGAGCAACTCAAGCTTAAGGCATTTCCATTTGCCTTAGCAGACGCAGCCAAAGAGTAGTTATATGACTTGCACACCGGCTCGGTTAACACATAGGAGCAAATGAAATAGACATTTCTAGAAAAGTACTTCCCTGCCTTAAGAGACACTAACATTAGGAAGGAGATCTGTGGCATTCGACAAGACTCAGGGGAATCTTTGCATGAGTATTAGGAACACTTCAAAAAGCTTTATAATAGCTTTCCAAACTATCAAATAAGTGACCAGTTGTTAATTTAATATTTCTATAAAGGTTTGCTTCCTTTGGACAGGAATATGATAGACGTTGCAAGTGGCGGAGCCTTGGTAGACATGACACTAAAGAATGCTAGGAACTTGATAGCAACAATGGCAGCGAACTCCCAGTATTGGGGTAATTGCAGTAATGCCCCATCTTCGACAAAGCAAGTAAAAGAAGTCTCTATTTCTAAGTTAGAGCAGTAAGTGGAAAACTTAACATCTTTGGTTTAACAAGCAGTGATGGGCAAGGGACTCACTAAGGTATGTGGTATTTGTGCTTTAGCTTATCATTTTACTGATTCTTGCCGTATTTTACAAGGTGAACATCATGTCAACATAATTAAAGGTTTCCAAGGGAAATAGAGGAGGTATGATCCTTTTGCTCTCACCTGCAATCGGGGTGGAAGGATCATCCGAATCTCAGGTATAGTACCCAACAGCAAGGAAGCAGTTCTAATGTTTACCACCTATCTATCAATAGCACCAGCAAATAGGATATTAGCCACTACCTAGATTTCACTAAGGACCACTACAGTTTCAACCAAGACCCCCTCGTCCACTACCATCACAACCAGCTAGAGGTATATTTTTGGACAAAATTGTTAAAACCTGAGCTACTAACACTCTTCAATTCCAACAGGAAGCGAGGAGTGGTCTGAAGAATTTAGAAAATCAGGTGAGTTAGCTAGCTAATGCAGTGGGTAAGCTTCAAGCTCAAAGTTCATCTTGACTTCCTAGCCAGCCTGAGAGAAATCCTAGGGAAGATGCTTGTACCATTACTTTGAGGAGTGATAAGAAGATATAAGGGCTAAGTAAGGAAAAAAGAGAAAGAAGAAGAGGAAGAAACCGAGATAACAAAGAAGGAGGATCACCATCTTCAGGTAAGTACTTCACACCCTATTGTTAATAATTCACCTGTTCCATTTCCAAGAAAGTTAGCAAAGAATAAGCAACAAGAGAAGGAAAAGGAAATATTAGAGGTATTTTGCAAGGTGGAAGTTAATATTCCTCTCTTTGAAGTAATCAAGCAAGTTCTGCGATATGCTAAAAATTTTAAAGAGCTATACACAAACAAGAGGAAGTTGAAAGGAGATGAAAAGAT
>JAOXYD010103336.1:0-11672 GCA_028565735.1 Pinacopodium congolense | reverse complement strand
TGAGTTGTGATTTTTAGTTGTAATTTTGATATATTTGTATTGATTTTTGTGTTTTATCCTCGATTTTTGTGCTATATTAGTGTGTTGACTTTTTCGATTTTTGTGATAAAAACAAAAACCTAAAACCTAAGCTATACCAAATAAGCCCTAATTAACTAATTAGGGAATGTGTTAGTTGGATTGTAAGTCGTAGTTGTTATATTTTTGTATTAGTTAATGTGTTTTTTTATCAATTTCTATACTGTATTAATATATTTTTATTAATTTTTGTATTTAAAAAATAAAATAAAAAAAACAAAAAACAAAAAAAACAAAAGTAAACATGGCTTAAAGCATTATATCTGTGTCAACTCACAAATTTTGTTCTCATTACACATTCACTCAAGGTACAGCATTAAAACTTTTGATCTTAGTAAATTAAGTGGTTGAAAGAATTTTTTTTAAAAAAATTCAAGTACTAATTTTTGAATTTGAATCAATAATATTCTAAGATACTCAACTGTTAAAGCTCTTAAATCCTTTCAATTTAAATTTCCAACAATTACGTAAATCAAAGTTTCTATTGATTAAAAAATAATGGCAACAAGTGTAAAAAAAAAAATTATCAAATTCAAAAGTCTAAATTAGTCATTCGTAACATGTTTCTAAAGTAAAAAGTATGGACTAATACTTCTGCATATATTACATATTAGCTACATCAACTTTTTGTCTAAAGATATAACTAAATTTAAACATATTTGATTTAGACCGAAATGTTCATCACTAATAAAAAACTATACATATATACATAATCACATTGACTGAGTCAGGACAGGGAAGAAGAAAATTTTGGTGGCCAAATTAAAATTTTAATAGTAGAAGGCCAATAGCGAATATCTTAAACTTGTCAATAATATGTGATTTTGTAATATAAGAAGAGCACTTTTGAACGTACATGGCCTAAACATTTCACCATAATTAAATAGCATTAAAGATTGTGGTACTGCTGTTCTTGTACTTCTTTGTTCTGCTTTGCTGTAGTGCTATTTTATTAATTCAATTTTTAACTTTTTTCGAAACAAAAAAAGGTTGTGGCTCTAGAAAAATATTTAATATACTTAGAAACTTGTATGAGCATTTTAATTTGTCCCTTTTATATGATCACCAATCTATTAAGTTGATGCTTCGAATATGCCAATTATGCTAATTAATTCTTATTCCATAGTGAGCACCGATCCATGTATACAACGGAGGGCTTTTATTATAATAATCAATAGTGATATAGTACATAATATTGATTATTATAATAAAAAATATTCTGGCTTGCAATTATTAATATACCTCCTGTTCATGATTGAATACATTTTGCAAGACAGTCTTTTAAGTAGTAGGATAATTGTTAACTAAGGTCAGGTTTACTTTCGTTTTTATTTTTGATTTTAATTTTAATTTTTTATTTTTTAAAACAAAAAAATTAATTAGAAAAACATACTAATATAATATAAAAATCGATAAAAAAATACAATTACTAATATAAAATGAAATAACTACAACAAAAAATTACAACTCACAATTCAACTAAACATTTCTAAAAAATTGATGAAAACCATTCGTACTTAAATTTACCTGGGGTCTAACTTAAAGCTCTTAAATTAATAAAAAGTTTCAAAAATCTTTTAAAAGAACGAAACTTTTTTTTGTTTGCTGTTCATCACTCTGTAAAGTTAACTAATTTTTTAATTGATAAAATTCGTAAAAACTTATGTGATGAACAAATTTAATAAAGGCATTTACGAATGAAAATTTGTAACTTTACTTATATACTATTCTAAAAAAAAACTTTACTTATATACTGAAAGAATGGTAAAATTAAGAAAATAATAAAAGCCGTATAAAATTTATTGAATCCTAAGTTACAAGGTAAATAATTCCAATATTGATAAAAAATAACTAAAATAAAACAATAAAATGGGAGGTTCTTCAGTTTTATAGTTTTTATATTTTAAGTTTGTATCTTCTATTTACTTACATCCAATTTTAAACTTATTTATAATTTAATGACATTAGTTTGATAGGTTTAAGGCATTGAATAGTTATCTTATTTTCTAAACTAAACTTTCATATAAATATTCAATTGATAGTAACTTGAACAATGAAATTCTCGTGATTTCCTTTCTATATTATTGATTCACTGAGACTAACAAGAACCGTATTAATCATGTTATTTTTAATTACCAACTTTTGGAAGCAAAGTTAATAGCAACCAATTACGTTGATATGTCCGAAACTCCTGTGTAAAAGGCGATCTTTCTGAAGTTCAGCACATAAATTTACTAATTACGAGTCATGATATGTATACAAATGTTTTAGTCACATCACAAAACATATTCAAATATATATCTTAAATTATTTTTTTATGTCTAAAATATATTTTATACATTAATAATCATTAATATTAATCGGATGATCATGTAGTTAGATTCATGTACATAACGAAGCTTTTTTGTGCTATAACAATGGCTCCATTTCAATCCAAGTGGTATAGCTGACTTGAGCATAATGAAGTGATTTTTGCTAGTGAAACCAAACCCTATTTTCAGTATATTTGCAATGTATACAATATTTAATGGAAAAAATGTTGGACAATGACTAATTGGCTTTGTGAAGAGTATAAATAGGTGTGTTGAGAGTTGTTTATGTAAGAAAAAAAGAAAAAAAAAGTGTTTATATATTATTGTTGAGTGCTCTTGAGTGTATATGAGCTATTGATGAAGTTGTGGTTAGATATTTTTGTGGAGTTATTCTTGAACCTTGAAAAAGAAGAGTGTGAGGTTCTCCTTTAGTCTTAGAAAAGAGAGTGTTATGAGATTATTCCTAAACCTTATAAAAGGGAGAGTGAAAGGTTATTCTTGAACTTATAAAAAGGATTGTATTGTGTATTCTTATTAATTGCAATAAGAATAAAATCTTAACAGCGGTGTTAGGGACTAGATGTAAGACAAGTAGATTGTTCCGAATCAAAATAAATTGGTTGTGTCACCTCTTCCATTTCTCTTTTATGTTTATGCATCTATTTTATATTGTTTCATTTACTGTTTAACTCAATTAATTATTGTTTAACTTCTGCGTTTAATTAAAGTTATTAAAAAGATAGATTTAATAATATTGAAAAGAATTCTTAAAAACCTAATTTACCCCTCATGTTAAGAGCCATATAGAACCAATAATTGGTATCAGAGCGTAGATCTCATATTAGATTAACTCTAAAGAGTTAGTGAGTAAAGATAGATGACACTTTTTAGAGATGTTTATAAAGCTCCTATGTTTAGTGAAGAGAACTTTTTAGTTTGGAAGCGGAGAATCGAAATGTTCATAAAGGTAATAATTTAGATTTATGGGTGAAAATTATGAAAAGACATAAAGTTCTAGAAAAATTAGTTCTTAGAAATGAAAATGAATAAGATGAAGAGGATAGAGAATTAATGTATTTGAATAGTCAAGGCTTAATATATTACATTGTGCCTTAGATAAAAGCATTCTTAATAAAGTTTCAATGTATACCTCCGCTAACGCTATATAATGTAGATTAGAACAATTGTATAAAGGTATAAATTATGAAGAGATGTTTGGATCTACTAAGGAAGAGGTAAATGTGGAGATCCCTAACGAAGAATTCAATGTATGTTCAGTAAAACAAGAAGAGATACATTCTAGTATTAATACTTGTAATGATATGATAGCTAGTTGTTCAATCATGATAATGATGCATGTGATGGTGAATATTATTATGAAGAATTGGTAGAAGAAAATAGTTTGTTAAAGAAACAATTGGAATTAAAAAATGATATTGGTTATTATAGTTTAGTAAAAGAAAATACACCTCTTAGAATGGAGATAGATATCCTTAAGGATTCACTTGTTAAATTTATGAAGGGAATAAAAAATTGAAACATGTTAAATAGTAAAAAGGTCATAAATGATAGGCATAGTTTAGGTTATGTGAGCGATAATGGACCTTATTCTAGTATGACTAAATTTGTTAAAGGTAAGAACTTAGAAGAAGAAGAATCTAGACTATTCGTTAAAAATGTTGTTAGACCTTCATCATTTAGCCCTCATAGAAAGAATTATCATACATTTTTGTATGCATCAAGATCATCATATAAAAAGAATGTCTATATGCTAAAAAATAGACATAATTTTTTTGCTAATGCATATCATCAAAATGATACATATAGGTATTTTACATCATATTTTTCTAGAAATGTTTAACATACCTATCATCTGCCTTTAAATATGTCTCATGCATATTTTAGATAAGATTTCCATCAAAGAATAATGTTTACATCTAGTAGTGCATATATGAACAATATGAAATCTCGTTTTCATTCATTTAAAAGTGTTAATGGATCTAAACTAAGTTATGCTTATAGGAATGCATATACACCCTTAACTTGTCATTATTATAGTTGTTTTGGGCATGTTCAACAGTATTACTTTGATCATGTAAATATTTTGTCAAATGATCGCAAAAGGTATAAAACTAACCATCAAGGACCTAAGATGATATGGGTTTTTGTAGGTACCTTCAAGAACTAAAAGTAAATCAAGACCATTGTTAAATCAAGAATGTAAAAAATTACAAATAGTAAAATTGGTAATAAATTATAAAAAGGGAGGTACGCCTTAAACTTAAATTTGCATGGTTCTTCATTTTAATACAATTTGATATTCTTAATGTTTGAATAAATAAGTGAATTTTAGAAAATAAAACTTATTTAAGTTTTTATTAATTGATATTTTGATTCATTGTGACTTATAATACTTATATTATAAATGGAGTAATTGAATTCTTGAAAATGTGAGAATTTTGTATGCTTGCATACTATTGACTATCAATTAACCGATAGGTTTAGTTCAGCCGGCCGAATGTGTTTCTGCAGGTATGTTGGTCAACTGATATGAGTTATTCGATTGATCAAATGTTGTACGCAGGTATATCGGTCGACCAATATCAGTTGTTCAGTCGATCGAATGATCGAAGTTCTATAATTTTAATTCCTATCTCCTGTGCTATTTGTGTATCATTTTATTTCTTTTTAGATAAATTTCATATATTTTTTTGTGCTTGATTGAATTTATAAATCTTAATTAGTTTATTGTAATTTTTAAGTCTCTTGTTGAAAAGCCTTTTAAATGAAATTTGAATATGTTTAAATTTTCGTATAATTATATATCTTGATAAATGTTTTATGTAATTGCTTTAAGTTTTTCTTAGATGTTTAGATACTTTATGAATTATATAAGCGTTTTTGCATTTATAGGAATATTAAAAAGTATGGTTTGAACATATTTTCAATAATGAAAGTTTTTAACTTTTTAATTCCTCTTATATATTCTAAACCTTTGCACTTATTTATTTTTAAGTAAAATTGTCATCATTAATAGGGAGCTTAAAATTTTCTAAAGGATTTAATAAATTTCCTCCATGCATTAGTTTAAGAAAAGATTTTTGAAAGGACATTATTTTATTTAAAATTATTTGAAAAGTCGAAATATTTTGATAGAAAAAGTTTAAGGAATCATACAATTTCAAATTTTGACTTAACGCATTTTAAGATCCCTTAGACATGACCTTCAATTTTTTTAATAAAAAATCTTATGATATTTTGAAGTATTATTCATGTATCGAGGGAGAGTATAGAGCTTCATTTAAATTGCATAATTGAGTATAATTTCAATAATTTCTTCCATGAGCTTTTTAAACTCAAGCATGAATGCATTTATGGTTAAATGATGATATGATCTTTCTCATTCATTTTATGTGTTGCATTAAAAATTTGATTACATGAATTTAGGGGGAGTTATTGATAGAGTTTTTTACTAATTGGGATTCTTAAGATATTTTTAACAATTGGTGTCAATAATTAAGCAATTTTAATTAGTATCTTGAATTTATTTGCATCTTGATGGTGTTATTGATTTTTTAGAGTATCCATTTTTTAAGAGAAACGTGTTGCGATATTAGTACTTATCGATGATGCGTTGTATCCTTTATTTATTTTGAATGAAATTAACAATTGATATTGTGATTGTTATTTTGATGAAATTGATCGTATTATTCATTGTCGTGCATTGTCTATATTACAATTGGTATCAACATGTAATTTTTCAACAACTTATGATGTTTGTAAACAAATGGTCTATTACCTTTAAAAATGTTTTTCGAATGACAAGAATAATTGGTATCAAGTTTTTGTTTTCCAACACTTGGCATCAAGTTTTTGTCCTCTAGCATTTGATATTATGTTTTTTAATAATTGGTATAGACATGTCTCCTTTTCAGTATATTTGGTTTCAAATGTGTGATTTTTCAGTTTAATCATTTTTATAACAATTGGTATCTATTTTAATGACTATTTGATTGTAAAATTTTTAAATGAGATTTGGTTGTCTTTGTCCCTCTTTTGAAACGTATAATATTGTATTTTGAAGGATATCTTAGTATGTTCTGTTAAAGGGGAGCATTAATTTGAAATATATGTTTAGAAGATAATTAATGTATCCTATTTGTATGTTCCGTACTTGTTGGTATCAAATCTTTATAAAAAAAGAGAGGATAATAGGTGTTATATGTATTCTTAACTAGTTTTATATTCATATTCGATTTTTACACCTTTTTGTAATTGGTTGTATACTTTTTGATGATTAAAAAAAGGGGGAGAATGATAAAAGTCATATTAGAAAGGAGTCACAAGTTTTGTGATGTTTGCATGTTTGAGTGGTGTTTGAGTTGTTTGATTTATGTGTTACATGCTCTTAATAATATCACATGATTTCGTAATCATAAAAAAGGGAAAGATTGTTGAATCAAAAGTTGGTTCCACTTTTGTTTTAATGATGACAAAATATTTCTACTAATATGTTTGTAGAGTTTGTGGTGTGTTTGGAGTATATTTGATTAATTATGAATTAAGATTTACTTTGATTTAGGAATTGATTTTGTTGAATAAGGTTTTGTTATAAAATTAGTAATAAATTAAGGAATTTGTACGCTAGGGTGCTATATGGATGTTGGGTGTTTAATGTTGAAAAATGAGTGATGGTTGGATAGTTTAAAGGCTTATGATTAACCTATTTCAGCTTCATTTTATTGGGCATACTAGACCACTACTTGTTAGATGTATATAGCGGTAGTAGCTAGTTTAGATAGTTGTGGTAATTATGGTAATTAGAAAACTTCATATAGCAAAAAATTTAAGATGAACCAAGATATCTAGTTATATATTTTAAGCATCCATTATGTATTATTTTAGATAAATTTTATGGAAATTAGGATGTAGTTATTTAAAACAACAAACTATCCTTAATGTTTATTGATAGTGCCCAATCTATATATCTTTGAAGCTTGCTATCATGGTTATATTCTTAGGTTTGAGGAGCAATTCCATGTGAAGATGATGAATAAGATATTGTTAATGACAATTTTAATAAATATATATGCTTTTGTAGCTCTTAGTGAGCAATTTGGTGCATATGTAGAGTTAGATAGGTTATGAAAGCAAAATGAGGATAAAAAGCATCAAGTGATAGAGTTTTACACCTTATCTCATGACCATGACCTAGACCCTGGGAAATTTTTGGAGAAAGTGGCAAAAGAAGCAAAGAAACAAGGCAGTGATGACCAGGGTCACAATCATAATCTTGACTGTGAAATTTAAAAGACAGATGCACAGCCTACCTCACGGCCATTACCTAGGTTGTAAGGTAGTCAGGTTCTCCTTTCTATTAAACCCTCATTTTAGGTATTTTTGAAAAACTTCTGATCATTGGAAACCCATAGCTACCACTAAGAGTTTATGGGGGAGATCTAAGCCATCTTTATAGGTTTTTAAGCAATTGGTTAAGATTGGTTTTCCAACATGATTCATAGAAGATTCAATGATTTAAGCTTCACATCGATGAGCTTATCATTCCCTATTTCTTTTATGATTGTTGTTATTTATTTTAATATGTCTAGGAACTAATTTTCTTGTAAGATCTATATGTTTATGAACATTAAGATGTAGTGTCTGTTTGTTTTAATATTGATTTGACATTGAATTTCCAGATTTTGTCTTAGATTTATCTATGGGATGAATGAAATTAGTTTTAATTGTCAGCCCAACATGAGATTCAGTTTTGATTATTTAATTTCATGTATTTAGATCAAGAGATTTTCTGGGTGAATAGATCAACCCATAGGTAATGAATCTTGCATGGAGGTCTAGAAAAAGACTTTCATAGGATTTTGAAATTAGGTGTTTATCTAACTAAAACAATAGATTCCGTAGAATAAATTAATGCTTCCAATTGATATTTTGATTAAGGAGAAGTTCTGGTTAACTTATCAAGTTGGATAGGAATTGTATAACTTGAGAGAGAGTACAATTTACTTCAGGGAATCTACATTCCAAATAATTACATAGAATTTTTAAAATTAAAGTCAAATAATGAATACAAACATTTCTTATAGGAATTAACCATATCGGTCCTAACTTCTTCGATTACTTGTTAAATATAGGGAATTTGCTTTAAATATATTAATTATTTGTTTAGTTTAATCTTAATTAATCAACCAATCATTCCTTAATTTCAATAGGTTAGATAATGGAGAGATGAATATTACTATTAGGACAATACAGTTCTTATGGGATCAATAATTGAATTCAAAGTAGTTGTACTATGACACGATAGGTGACTTAGCTATTTTCATGGTCATAGTGTTGCTAGTTGAGATTTGGATGTATTTTTATTAAAACTTTAGTAGTGTAGCACACACATCATTTATCATTTTATTCTTATCAATTCAGTTGCTACCGTGTGCAGGGAAAAATATAAGAATAAATACGCCTTATATAGCAATATACTAGAAAATAATGGAAATGAAATAATCTATGTTCTATTATCTATTTTGCCTTTTATTCTAACTTTGAATGATCCATGTATATACTAAAATTACTTGTTCTAACAAGTTGTGCATATAAAGTGTTTGATAGAAATTTGCCTAAATTAAGTAAGGCAATTTGATTACATTGTTGGGCATTAAAGTAGAGTGTTTAACTTCCAAAATAGACCTTATAACACATTGTATAGGCCAAGGAATAACGTACAATTGTGAGTGTGGAAAATTTCCATCCTATCTTTGAACCATATATATCTTTGATTTATTTAGTTCTCATTGATTTAAATTGTTCGATTTGATATGCTAAATGTGCTATGATCTAGTAAGAAGAATTGAAGTAAGATAAGGTTCTTTTCTTACTTTTTCAATGGTAATGTTGAATTGGTTAGCTTTGTCTTTTACTGAAATATTTACCTTCCATTCAAAATTAACTCATAATCTAATAGCCCAAGTAAAAAAAAAGTATTTTATGATGAGGATAAAAGAATCGCCATTTGCACCTATATAAAATATGTAATAGGCAACACATGTATTAAAGTTTTGAAAGTTTGAAAGGAAGGTGATGTTTAGTTGAAGTTTAGCTATGTTTAAATTCTTCTTTTTTTTCCCTTCCCTACGCTTAACCTTAATAATGATTTTTTAATCTTTTATAAGATAATAAAAATAAGAAAGTTATTGAAGGATAAATGAAGGTTAAATGTTATACTGTTATATAATAAAATAAAAGCTCTTAGTTTATAGATATCTCTCTCTATAACAAAAATACTTCCTTTTCCACTACTTCAAAATAAACCTTAATTATTGAACACAATTGTTCATGTTCCCCAAAATCCAAAAATGACCATCCTACTACAAAAAAATTCATATTCCTATTGATAAATTTTTCCTACTTTCCATAATGACTAAAACCCTTCCCCCTTCCCTTACCTATTGTCTAAACTTTACATCCCTTTAAACATAAGTTCCATCGTTTCTCTATACCCTCTCTCAATTTTTATCAACTTCTAAAGTTCATTTGACTTTAAAACTAAAGTTGATTGACTTTTAGAGGGTTCAGGAGGTAGAATATTTAGACATTCAAAAGTGAAGATGGGAAAAATAGTCTTAGTCCCTTTATTTTCAATTATACTCTCTCCACTCTAGTTTTTTCCTAGTTTACTACTTTTTCTCTTGAGTTTTCTACAAAGCATTATTAGAGAAGGTTTTTCAAGATTACAACTATAAGGATCTAAGAGCTATATAAAGGAAAACACTAAGGGATCACTTAGTATTGCTTATATTTGATAATTGTGCTTTTGTGTGTGTTTTTCTAAGTGTTTTGCATGTGTTTATTGCATAATAGGTTGCTTTTATTGTGTTTTAATATTTATTTTGTGTGTTTTTGTTTAGTATAATTTTAATTATTGTGTTATTTATGTTTAGTATTAATTTGGAGTAAGTTTTGTTTGTTTAAGTGCTTTTATTTATGTTTTGTGTCGTTATTATTATTTAATTATTAATGTTGGGCTAGAATTAATTTTTATTATGTATTTATTTGTTGTGTAGGTAAATTAAATTTAAAAATTAAAGTTAAAAAAAGAAAAGAATAAAACAAACAGAAAAAAAAAGAAAAAGAAAATTACATCAAAATTCAGCCCAGCTCCCTGGTCACAGCAGCTGCTACCAAGTCGAGCCCGTCACCAAGCCCAGACGTCCCCAGCGTCAGAAGCCAGACCCGGTCCGCGCTTCCTCAGCTTGAGCGAGAAGCCCGTCTGCACTTCTGCCTGGACCAGCCTGACCCGCATGCTGCCTCGCCCCGCCAGCCCGTGAAGTTCGTGCCCAGCAAGCGCCTTCAACGCCTAGCCCGTCAACGCAGCAAGCCGTTCCTTCTTGGCCAGGCCGCGTCCTCGCCCAGCCTGCCAGCACCAGGGCTCCCTCCATTGTGCGCATGGACCAGTCTCTAGCGCCCAGCTCATCAACGCAGCAGGCCTCACTCCCTAGCAGCCTCTCCTCTCTATAGTCCAGCAGTAGCTCGAAGACATAAACAACCTAAAAGAACAACAGCAAAGGGTTTTAAGGGGATAGACACGAGACCAAGGCGGAAGGAAGAACAAAAAAGAGGCAGCTCTCGGATAGAAAAATAGCAAAAGAGAGAGAAGGGAGAGGAGCAATATTCGGAGAGCAGTAGATAGGAGGGCATTCGGACAAGACAGATACCAGACTTAGGAGTCAAGCTTCAAGCAAGCCAAACACATCCAAACCTCAAGTTCATCAAGTATTTATTTTATTTTAGTTTCAGATTTATTTTTATTTTATTTTTGCTTGTCATTTATTATGTTTTATATTTTCATGAATATAAACTTCTTTGAACTTATTTTTATTAGTATGTGTGACTAAAATATTTTTAGGATATATTGTTTGAATTATTTAGGACCCTTTGCTTATTAATTTAATTTTTATAAATATTTGTGTTGTTTATTGTGCTTAAACCCTACAACAAATCGAAAGAGTGAGTTGGGTAATTTATGTTAGGTGTACAACGAGAGTTGGCATTTAATAGACCTATAGACAACAAGGTATTGATTTATTCGGAAGAAATTTCAATAAATTAATATACTGCCTATAGGATAGCTTCATATCTAGTTAAAAGTTTAGGAAAGGCTTTGCCTGTCGAGAGATCCCAAAGTTAATCCTAAATTTATTTAGCTAGTGGCATTTAGTTGCACCTTGAGAGAGGGTAGCTAAAATATTAGGAAATCTTGGGCCAAAT
>JAOXYD010103325.1:0-11672 GCA_028565735.1 Pinacopodium congolense | reverse complement strand
TTAAGAAGTTCTAATCATAAATTTCATCTAAGATTAGTGCCCTCATGATAACCAAGGTAGATTTCTCAAATCCAAGGATGAAACCATGTTGTTTACAAATTTTTCCAATGATTTAGGTAAAGATTGTCATATCCTAAACCATCTTTAATCATAACTTAAGTGGCCAACCTAAAATAAGCATTAAACACTCACATAAACAAAGATTATGATCTAAACTTATGTTAATCATGCACTTAAGACATTTAAGAACCTATTCACAGCTATAATTTAGCTAAAAAATCATATAAAAACAAGAAATTCGAATTCACATCAAGGCAGCCCATGTTCTTGTATAAATATGAACAAAGAGATGAAATAAGGTAAAGAAGGGGTTTAGATTTTACCAATTGATTATACAAAGTGTTAGACAATCTCCAATCACCTTAATCAACTCTTGAGAATCCTTACAATAACCTGTATTTACAATCACAAAGATTTGGAAAAAAGAAAAAGAAAAGAAAAACCTAAGAACACCTAAAACTAGTTAAGGAAAATAGAAAAGGAGATTTGATCTAAATTCCCTCTCAATTCAGTGTTATCTTCTACAAATTTGGTCTCTGAGTCTTCTTATACGTGTTAGCTGCAAGTAGGATTAAGTGGGAGCCAATTTGCACAAGTGGGGAACAAAAATAGGTGGAAATGTGTGATTGTGTACTAAAACAACGCTTAAAAAAAGTAAAACGGTGGGTTAAGAACATCGCTGTTTAAGTCTCTGAAATCGCGAGTTAAATGACACTTGACCTAAAAAACAACGAGCTGGCTAAGGTGTCGTTTTACTCTTGCAAAATGATATTTTTGTTGAAAATTCACCATTTTCTCCAAGTTTTTACTTCCAATCTGTATAAACATGAATGTAAATAATATTTAGACACTTTAACATTAAATTGAAGCAATTCAAACATTAATTTGGCTTTAAATTGATATGAAAAGATGATAAATTCCAAGCCTATTAACAACCAACTATTGTGATGTCAAGGCTGTAAACTATTATGTATATGATATGGGTTGTTTTAGACTTAGCTAATATGTTTCACCCTTTACAGTTTGGACTAATATTTAATTAAGCAATTTGATGCTTTCATTTATATTTTATCTGTGATTGTTGTAAGTGACATTAAGTTTGATATAAGTGCCCTGTTGTTATTTTATAACTAACCATTAGTACGTAAAAACTTGTAATGACTACATCACTTTTCCATTAATACAAGTACTTATTGTTAGGAATAATTATACAATTAATTTGTGCATTTTACCACAACTCTAAATGCATCATACAATCACATGCAAACGCATGCTATGGGAAAGGTTCATACATAGATCATGAGAATCATCTGTTCTACATACCCAGACATCCACATAAAATTTTAAAAAATGAAGATTAAGAATTAAAGATACAACCACTTTATTAACCAAAACGTCCCACCTAATAGAAGCCATACCATTAAATGATACCATCTATCCTAATAATTTAAACTCATCAGATGGTCATTATACATGTTTTATACCATTATTACATCGAAATCTATAATGACTATATTAATCTTCCAACAATACAATAACTTATGGTTAGGGCAAACCAATTCGTGTAAATATTACTACCACTCTAAAGATATCATTTAAATACACCAAGACACTTGAACTAATGGAAATCATCATCTATTGTTTCTTATTCCGTAAATTGCAAAGCCTTAACACCAAATAAATGATAAGATTTATGCAAATCATATCATCAAAATGTGACTTTCAATTCACCATTACTAATAAGTCGTAACACAACTACATGTTTAATTTTACAATAATGAATGAAAAAAATACCCATTCTTTCTACAAACCATACAATGCTTGTTTTTAATCAATAGCACCATTTAGTTAAATCATACCATTACTTCACACAAATTAACATTGTCCTATATCTAAATGATATAAGACCTAAGTCCTAAAAAATACAACATCATCAAAAAACTAAGCCAGCCCCACGTAGATATTTTACTAATATTACTTTGAAGGCATTAATCCATTTTCTAAACATTTAAATACATAATGAATTTCGTACAAAATTACTGCACATAGTTTGTATTACATGCCTGAACTATATGAATGTAAATTTCACCTTAAAGTCGGGCCATATTTTTACATCTAAATAATAAATTTATCGTAACATTATGACAATAATATTAGAAAACTTTGACAAGAAGTTATATTAACTTCAAATACGGTCTTAACATATTTTACAAGTACTATAATTAACAAAGCATAATATAGTTTCTTCATGTATTTTATCACATTATATGCAAACATATACATGAGAAAAATTTAAAAGGTTCAGCTATACAACCCTTCTTAATTGACATTGCTCATGGTCTCATACAACCTATCTATACAATTCATACAACTTCTATAGACAGAGCCCATACAATATAACAACACAGTTCATATAACGATGTACTCAGAACCTACAAATTATATGTAATTTAAATTCATCTACGTCATTGTATGAACTATTTTGTAGTATTGTATAGACCTTATCTATAGAGATTATATGAATTGTATGCAAGTTGTAGGGGGCCATGAGTAGGGGCCTATAAATATGACTGTGTAGTTTTTTGTAATTTAAATATCTCTAAAATTACTCTTTTTGTTTTCCAATCTTTCATTATACTTAGCACACTAAAGCATTTTTAATTAAATTTTCATATAACCTAGCTATCCCTTATACATTAGTGGTTCCTATTAAACTAACATTTCATTTTGCTTATAAACATGATCATATTGATACATAATGAATTCTTGTTAAACCAGCATTTGATCATTTTAAAAAAATTCTAGATTTCCTATAAAAACTTTGCCTGCATTACATAAAATGAGCAAGAAATCATATATTCAGAAATTGGACTTATTTTGTAATAGAAAACCAAGTTGTACTATTAGGACCCCTAACAAGCTGTAATTGCTACTTCACTTATTTCATTCTTAGTTTTCTCCTTATGGAACATATTCCATTTACACAACATTGTTTACCCATTTTTGTCCTATGTTTTTCCATATCATTGGAAAACTATGTCTTAGTTTAGTACTAGTATGCCTAAAACATGCTACGCTTGTACCGTGTACTTAATAGTACTAGAATATCTTCTCCTCTAATGTGTATACATGGGTGATATTGTTCATACTAAGTGGTTTTACATTTTTTAGTTTTTCTCTAATAATGTTAAGTACAATAATGTACTAACTTGGATTATGTTCAGTAATGGATTTATAAGTGAAAACCAAGGTTGACCTCCCCTTTATCAATTGTTATGGATTATCACCCTTAAAAACCAAGGTTCACATCTGCCTCAAAACCAACATCCACCTTCACAGAAATGGATAGTTTTAATCTAAATTTCACTCATTAATGATAACATGATAGGAGATATTTTATAGACTTTTAGGACATGAATTTATGTGTTTTTACCTCTATCTTGATATGATTTTCCCCTATTTATGCGTATTTTTGGTTAAATTGAAGGGTCACTCTCAATTGAGGAGTTTGGTGAGAAATTAAATAATTTTGGATGATTTTTCAAAAGATCAATATGGTCGTTTAATGGCATTGCGGATGTCCTTATAAACCATCGTTTAAGGCTCAAATGAAAATAGAGAATCAATATCACTAGAGGATGCTTTTGATATCTAAGGAAACCACTGTTATACTAACCAGTTAAAGTTAGAAGATAAACAATATCTTATAATGACATCATCATGGATTAAGGAAACTTTTGTTGAATATCAAATTTCATGTAATGTATCAAAGGTAGTTTAGAATGACATCATTTTTCTTTGTATTCAAAGCTCATTATACTCACTTCAGAAATGTTTTGAGGGAAAATTAATGCATTCACTCATTCATCAACCTTAAACCTAGAATATTCATAAATTAGTAAGGAATTAGAGATGTTGAACCAAGGTGGTTCTAATAATGTGTTTTGATGATGACAAAACATTATTCCTACTAATGTTTAAGTCTTTGATGTTTATAAGATAGGTTTATATGTAAAGTGTAAGAGTATATATGTAGAGCTTAAGGTATAAGAGTCAACTTGAAGATGTTGGAGAGCTAATGTAGAAGAGCTTATGCATTAGACGATCAAGAGCTTGGATATCTAGGAACAAATGATAAAGTCAAGCTTGAAGAACAAGAGAAGATCAAGTTAGTTAGGCTTAGGAAAGGTCTTAAGTTGTAAGTCTTCTTGATCTTAATCAATGCTTGAAAAGGGCTCTCACATTTGTATGAGTATTTACATATAGGCATATAAGAGTTAAATTATGGTTTTAGTGATTACTTGAAGTTGATTGTGGCTTTGAAATTTTAGGAATTGAATTAGAATGACATTTAGGCCATATGTTACATAATTAAGTTGGATTATGACGTATGAAGTGATTAAAAAGGTTTTAAAATTGGTTAAAATGAAAAGTCTTCATAATCAAGGAAATTCTTATATTTTGAATTGATTGAAATGTTTTGATTATTTAAACAACCTTGAATTATGCTTTAAAACTTGTTTAAAGTTAGGAATTTGTTTTGAAAGTTATAGAGTTGGTTTGGAGTATTTTTCATTTTTTTCTGGACATACAACGGTGGGCTATTCATCCTTAAATGGCGGGCTCCAAGTGTGCCATTTTACTCTTTGTTTCCAACACTATCAACGATGGACTATTCTTAAAACAACGTCGCCATTGATCAGCCTAGAAGGCACCTTTTTATTCACAGGCTCTAACGGCTAGTTTTAAGGTTTCAGACTAAATGGCTTTTTAACCTCCTAAATGACTAGTTTTTGTATCTAACGACTCTAAACCTCTCCCAATACTATATATATGGTTCCTAAACATTTCTAACAAGTTTAGAACTTCTAATAAACAAATTACAAGATCAAATCTCTCAAATATTCAAAACCTTCTTCATTTTTTGTACAGTTTTCATTTAATCCATATTTTCATGTTTTAAATTAGTTTCTTGTGCTGCAAAATTTGTGTTTTTAGTTAGTCTATACCTAGACAAAACTTAGAAAGCTTTCAATTGATTTTTTGATTCATTATTTTGATTTTTTCAAGCATACAAAGTTAGGCAAACCCAAACTATCTCTGTTTTTTTATAACATTTTAAAACTTATGTGTTCTTCAATTCTAAGCTAGCAAAACCGCTTTTATTTATTCAAAATTTTCGTAAACATTTTTTAAGGTCTCAAGAGTGTATAGGATCTTTTACTTCAATTTTTTAAGCACTCAAATCATGTGTTTGAGCTCAAAGAACACTGATTGCTTAAAATATTCCAAACTAATTTGTTTCTATATAGCTTCTTTATTGACTTTTATTTTGATTTTTAATCAGTTTTTGTGTGTGGAAATTTCTTGTTTTGCACTTGCTTAAGGTTTTAGGAGATTTCTAGTATTTTTGTTTCAATTTTTAAGTGATGATATTATTTGTTTTAGCTTGATTTGTGTAGGTTGCTCAAAGCTATTCAGGTTTGAGAATTCTAGCTTTGTTCTTGATTTTGATAATTCAATTGATGTGATAAAATTGTGTTTGCTATTGAGATTTATTGTTAACACATAGATTGATGTTTTAGTAGGTTTATTGCATTTAATTTGTATCATTTTGGTGATTAAATGCGTGTGTTAATAGGCTGGAACTTAAAGACTGCATATATTTGACAGTTTGTATTTATATTGGTTGAATATGATTTTTGAATGTATTAATCACATTTTTAGTGTTTCAATTTGATTATTTATGATCTATTGAAGTGCTAGGAGGCTACTTATAATTCTAGTTTGCCTCTAGAATTTTCAGAATTGAGTTTATTACTTGAGCATTAGAGAAACACCATAGAAGGTGTGTTTTGTGACTTATTTTGGGGGAATTAATTTGTGTTGATTATTAATTGTGGTAGAGGCTACTCTTTGCCTTTAAAATAGATTTGATAGGTTGATCTTCACCTATGATAAAGAAGATTTGGATTGTGTTAATACTTGTTTGTGAATTAGAATGGTTTAGGCCTTAATTGTGCATTGAACATTCCAAATTGCATTAGTTGCATTTATGCCTTTATCTTGTATTGATTTTGATCAAGGTTCAAGAAGCTCTATAAGCTTGTGTTGAAGCTCAAGGGAGCTTGGTTTAGGGGTTGTCCTTATGGGATAAAAATTGTATAATTTGATTGTGTTATACAGGTTACTCTTCACCCAATTAAGTAAGATTGTGATAGGTTACTCTTGACCTTAGAATCAATATTGTGATAGGTTCCTCTTGGCCTAGAATTAAGATTGGTAAAGGTTCCTCTTAGCCTTGAATCAAGATTGTTTTAAAGGTTCCTCTTGGCCTTGAATCAAGATTGGTAAAGATTCCTCTTGGCCTAGAATCAAGATTGTTGTAAAGGTTCCTCTTGGCCTTTAACCAAGATTGTTGTTAGTGAATTTTCAACAAGTAATTGGAAAGAGGACGTAGTCTATCTTTGGGGTAGGTGAACCTCTATAAATCTTGGTCTTCATCTCTTCCCTTATCTCTTTTATATTTCTGCATTTGTGTTTGCTTAATTATTGATAGAATTTGCTTGATAGTGACATAAAGTTTGACATTACATATAGTTTACTTTTTGGTTAATATTTCATATTGTTTAAATTGGCCTAAGGTGTTTAAAGTGTTTTATTTCTACAAGAATTTTTAAACACCCAATTCACCCTCTCTTGGGTGCCATAAGGCTAACACTTTATACTTTCATCATGTATTTGTATTTCATTATCAAGTCTTCATGTAAAATTAATTTGAACACAAATTGAGCAATTAAACAAAAAAATAGGAATGAATTTAAATGAAATAACATATAAAAATATAACAAAATTCATTACTATCTGCCACATACGTCTAAATATATAAGTTCTAATAACTCACTGACACATTGTCTCTTTTCGATAAAGGGTAGTTTGGTTATATTTCCTAACAAACAAGATTCAAATGTTTCATATGATTTATAATCAAAAGGATAAAAATATCCTTCCTTATGTAACTTTGTAATTCTTGTTTCATTAAAATGACCTAACCTACAATGCTATAAATAAGATGGACTTTGATCACTTAGTTTCCTTTTCTTACTATTTATGTTTAATATTAGCCTTTCAAAATCTAATTTATACAAACCATTTGTAACTAAGCTAGATCTATAATACAAATCATCTTTATAAAAAGAAAAACTATTATTCTTAATAATAAAGACAAATCCATTCATGTCTAAATATGGAATAGAAATAACGTTTCTTGTTAGAACAGGAACATAATAACAATTATTGAGTTCAAGTATAAGGCCAAAAGGGGAAACTAAACTACAAGTTCCTATAGCTAATGAAACAACTCTTACTCTATTGTCAACTCGTAAGTACACTTCACCTTTTCTCAGCGATCTACTATCTATCAGTACTTGTAAATTATTACAAATGTTAGATCCGCATCCAGTATCTAATACATAAGACTGAGAAATAAAAGTAGAAAGATTGATTTCAATCATAAACATACCTGAAGCTAAAGCTCCATTTAACTTCTTTTCCTTCAAGCTAACATGATAAAATTTGTATTTTCTCTTCCAATGTCCTTCAATCCCATAATGGAAGTAGATGTCCTTGTCTTTTTTTTTCTTGACACTGCTTGATGACTTTGCTACTTTAGCAGAAGCCTTATGTTGCTTGTTCTTATTCTTGTTCTTTTTAAGTGTTTTACTCTTATTCTTAGAAGAAGAAGAGCCAACAACAAGAACAGAACTAGATTACTTCTTAAGACATCCTTCAGTAGTCTTGAGTAAGTTGAGCAATTTAGCCAAGGTTACTTCTTTTTTATTCATATGGAAGTTCATTATGAATTGACCAAAGTTCGAAGTAAGAGACATGAGCACTAAATTAATTCAAATCTCATGGTTTATGACATATCATAATTTGCCTAATTTTTCAATATAGCCTATCATCATTAGCACATGAGCTCTACTGAAGATCCATGTGCCATCCTACATTGAAATAGAGCTATAGCAGTCTCAAACATCTCCACCTGACTTTGTGCACCAAACAACTCTTGAAGGTGTATAAAAAAAACTCTTGCATTCATTTACTTATGTTACCTTTGAAGCTTAGGAGACATGCTAGCTAGCATCACACATGTAACTTGTTCATTATCATCCATATGATATTGATAATTCTCCCAATCTTCATCAACAGTAGACATTAAAAATATTTGGTTACTCCCACTATTTTAAACAAACTAATAGCTCTCACTATTAATTTGAAAAATTATCACATAATTTCCTAGTGGACTAGGTTCCCATTCTAATTTAATTAACCCTGAGTTTGCTCAACAGATTAACTAAATTAAAATTAGGTAGATAAACAGTTTATCAATCACATCCTATATGACTCTTAGATCCATTAAATGACAAATTTTTACCGAACATATCTTATATTTGACTCTTAACCTTCCCTCTAAATTAACATGATCATGATTTTTCTCATTTAAATCATACGAATTTAGTTAAATAAAATCCATTGTTATAAGACTAAACATATTCTAGTTAAAGTAGTCATGAGATTACTCAAGAAGTCAAAAAACAAATAGAACTTTGGTTTAATCCTATAATAATGGAAGGCTTTATTTATGTTCTATATATGTAATTAATATTTTAATGAGGGATTTAAAATTTCCTAGGTCTCATTCTTGTTAATATAATCTCATTATATTAATTTATCAAACAAAATCTAATTATAAAAGATAACTAGACTAGTTTGCTTAATTTTAATAATTGATTTGAAAAAATTTTAATTTAATTAATAAAATTTTGAATAATTAAATTAAATTTCAAAAGATTTCTAATAATAAAAACCTTTTGAAAAATAAAATTTCAAAAATAGAAAACATTTGTCTAAATTTGTTAGGAATTTTAAACTAATTAATTCTTAATATTATTAAGAAAAAATAATTTAATCTAATATAGAACCATTGTAAATTTAATACACACACACACACACACACACACACACACACACACACACACATATAAGAGGGCTGCTAGCACGTGCATAGCACGTACCTTTTCTTCCCTAGGCCCAACGCATGTTTTTTTTTTCATTTTTCATTTTTTTCTATTTTCTTTTGGATTTTGCCCCACTGTTGTTGCTGCCCTACACCACAGTTCTTGTGCCTCTTTTTAGCCAACCATCTCTATGGAATTAAAATTTGTTAAAAAAAATCTCTCCAACAGATTTGGTAGGTGAACCGGTGACTACAAATGCTGCTAGTGATCACACAATCAAAATGTCAAGTTCAGATTGTTCAGTTCATGCAAAGTTCGAGTTTCATTATCAATAACTCAACACATATTAAATGCAACAAAAAAAATTCAAAGTTATTAGAAACACATTTGATGGTTTCAAATAGTAAGTTTCTTTCAGTGTCACTTTCCAACAACGTTTACCAAATTAGTATCCACTAATGAATATTTTATGCACTTAAAGATATAATAAAAGAAATGTCTATTGAATTCATGCAAACCCATTCGAAATGATTTCAATTTAGTAAGAGTAATAATAGTAATAATTAACTGGACTTTCCAGTTTTTCAGGAAACAAAAATACCAAATGCGAAAGAACTCATGAAGATTAAAATAAAAATATGTCCAGAAAACTATGAATCATTATTTATCAAATTTCCATAAACAAAACATGTTTTTCACTTACGAAAGAAGAACATAAATAAGACTGATTTCCAAAACTTATAAGATAAATAAGACTGATTTCTAGAATTTATAAGACCATCTTATATTAATTCCATAACCTTATACGAGGTAGCAAGAACTGGATGTCCAGAACTATTCTAAACAAAACCAGTAGCATCACTACTAACATGGGCATTAGATTTTAAGGACAACACTTTCTAGAAGCATAAGAAATGAACATATGCATTAATAAACTAATTGTGAGGCACTTAAAACACAATTTCTATAAACTATTTCTAAAAATAGTAAACATAATTTCTATAAACTATTTCTAGAAACATGAAAAATAAACTACACAACAAATGCATGCAGCATCACATGAAAACAAAAACAAAAACAAATAAGGCTTGTGAAAGAATTTTTCACAACCAACAGCAAAATAAGAAAACTCCAAAGCACCTTTTAAAATTAACAGTACATTTAGAACATGTAAATTGAAACATAAAATCTCAAAATCATATATGCATAAAATTTGAGAATTTTTCCATATCTTTAAAATCAAGCAACTCTTACATATATCAAATCAAATATTAGAACCACTTTTATGAATCAAATTAAAATCATTAAAGGTTGCTCTGATACCACTATTAGAAAATTAAGCCAAGATTAAATCGAAGCACATCAGAAGAAAATTTAAAAATTTTCAATAGAATCATCTTTAACAATATTTAATCTGAAGCATATAATAAAAACCATAAAGGAATTACACTAACTTATTTTAGTTTTTATGCAAATCCTTCTTTTCTTCAAGAATCTGTCAAATCATAAGCCATTCAAACATCTGGCCTCTAATGTTATTGATAGGGATGCATTTTATAATATTTCTATATGTGTTTCAATGTCATTTCATCCCTATTTTGTTGTTTAAATGCTTAATTTGTATTGCTTTTTGCGTTTACATGTAGCTTTGACCTTAAGGTACAAATACAAGTTGCAAGGGCTAAGTTTTGAGCAAAAATTAGGTCACCATTGGAACTAGAAGAGGTGTGGAACCAATTTTGGGACTTAGAGCATCAAGTTATGAAATTCCACACCAAATTTCCAGGCCATATAACAAGCCATAAAGAGCGGAAAACAAAATGAATAAGATAAGCTCAGTTGAACATCAGTTTTGGTATGGGTGACTTCGGTAATGCATTAGGTGTACTTTTAGAGCTCAGATTACTTTAAAATTTTTTGAGGTGAAAAGCAGCTGTGAGGAGCCTACATACCAAATTTCATGGCAATTGAAGCTGTATAGAAGTAGTTCTAGCATAAAAGGAGAAAGGGGCAGAAGTTGTCAAATTATGGGTTAAAAATAAAAATTATAAATTGATTTCATTTTTATATTCTTAGGGCCACATTTGGCCAAATTATTTCCACAAGATCTCCAAAATCCTAGCAGCCCTCTAAGAAATATATAAAGGGCATAAAAATCATGATAGAGGGCAGCCCTTCCATTGTTCTGGGCTCTCCTTCTTGTTCCTACTCATTTTCTTTGTGTTTCTTTGTGTTTTTGGATGAAATTGGCTTCTAGTTTGATTTATTTTCTAGTAGTTTCTTATTCTAGGTAGTTTGATGCTCTAAATATTATTCTTGGATGGTTTAATTTTTTTAGTTTTTTGATTTATAATTTTTATGATGTTTAGAATGGATTTTTAGTGAATTTGGAGCTTGAACACCTTGGATAAGTATGGGTTCATATATATATATAGCAATAGATGTGTGTTTTTGTAATTTTTGACTTTTAATTTAGGTATTTAAGCTTGTTTAATTGCTTTTATAGGTCATCCTAGGTTTTATTTGTAAGAATTAATGGTTTATTCTATGATTTTTGGTTTATATTTCATGTTTTTGTGTGGGTTTTATTTT